>CM074491.1:26280400-26296336 GCA_037389245.1 Oryzias sinensis | reverse complement strand
AGATAAAACAAAAGCTTCTTTTCCCTGGTAATTGCAATGTCAACGCATAAAAACTTGTGTGTAATTTGCAGCTGATTCTAGACAGGTGATTGTGAGTAAAAGGGTGAAAACGAACAGCACCTGTTGAGCACAAGCTGTGCTCAGCGAACCTGTTGGCAGAATTTTCCTTGAAGGAGAAAAAACGAAGCCATGAAGTGGCAGAAGGAGAGGCTGCTGGAGGTGGTGAAGCAGTTCCCTTCAATTAGAGTTCATCTGGAAAGGAGAGTAAGTAACCATATCAAAAATAATAATAAAAAATAAACATCAGAAAAAACTGATTATTTTAAATGTGATGCATCTGTTCTTCATTTTTTTTAACTACATGAACAGTTGGGATGTTTCTTCCCCCACAGAAACACAAAGCAAAACAGGAGGAAACACTTGTTGCTCCTGTTTGGAGCCACGACCATCCTGGTTAAATTAAAGATGCTGAGCTTCGTATATTGGCAGGTATTAACAAGATACTTGATAAACAAATTTTCTTTGTGAATTTTGTAAGTGCACTGCATGTAATTGCCTTTTGTGTTCTGTGCGTATGTTGCAGCAGCTGAAAAAGATCAAGCAACAATGCAGTACCTCAGGAGTGTCCTGAATGAATGGGGTCAATGTCTGACCACTGTTGTGGTGGCATCAGAATCTGAAGAGGGCTAAAAGAGAATGGGCTGACTGAAAAGTTCAAGCATGTCCAAGAATCTCCACCTAAAATCCTGTATGCAGACACTTACTGCTGTTGGTAAGTTACAATTCTGACCACTTTTGTAACCACGTAACATGTGACACGGCACATGAGGGGTCTCAATTTTGATCAGTCATGATGTCCCATTTGAATCTCATGTGGTTTCAGATAAATTTGGACTGTGTGATTGTCTCTGACAGACTACATAAAACATTGATTGTTTTGTCATAGTAGTAGGTTTAGGGGCTGTCATGACAAAGCCTTTTGGATAAGAGGTGAAACGCCTTCTAACTTTAAAAACTAAGTCCAGATGAGAGGCCCCTAAACCTACTACTATGATGGAATCAACCTGGATGAATGAGAGTCTTCATCGACATGTTGGTTGTTTTAGTCAATATTTATGCTCCAAACGTGGACGATGCAGAAGTTTTTAACAGAACAGTTTATTTACTGCCTGATTTTAGATGCATACCACCTGATTCTGGGCGGGGACCTTAATTGTTGGCTAGATCCCATTATGGAGCACTCTTCTAACAACGCCAGCGGGGCTAGTAGATCGGCCAGTCTGGTTCGAGACTTTGGTATTGATGATATTTGGCGTTTTTTTGCATCCTACAGGCAGGGCATATTCATTCTTTTCACAAGTTCATATTGTAGAATTGACTATTTCCTCGTTGATAACCTACTTCATTTTGTTTCTTCCTGTGAATACAAACCAATTGTAATTTCTGACCACGCCCCTCTTACGCTATCAATGTCTCTCCCCGTTATTACCTCTGGATGCAGGCAGTCGCGATTTAATTCTGTTCTTCTATCGGACACTAATTTCAGTTTATTGAAAAGGAAATAACTTTTTTTGTTGACACTAATGCTGATCCACAGATATCATATCTTACTCTGTGGGATGCCCTCAAAGCTTGTCTGCGGGGACAGATTATTTCTTATACTGCTCGCCTGAAGCGCAAATCAAATAGAGAAAGAAATGAGCTCGGAAAAAATTGGATGAGCCCATATTGGAGGCAGAAATGGTTGCGGCCATCAAGTCAATGCAGTCAAACAAGTGTCCTGGTCCAGATGGCTTCCCCGCAGAATTTTTTACAAGATTATCCAGATTACTCTCATGATACTTTGCTCAGTCCTTTTGGAATCTTGTAAATTGGATCCATTGCCCCAGTCCTTAACTGAGGACTGCATTACACTGATCGCAAAGAAAGTCAAGGATCCTACTGACTGCACATCATAGAGACCCATCTCACTTTTGAATACGGGTGCTAAGATCCTAGCAAAGGTTTTAACTCAGATCGGAGAGCATCCTTCCTACCATTATTTCCAAAGATCAGACTGGCTTCATCAAGGGCAGAAAGGCATACTTTAATATTAGACAGCTCTTTAATATAATTTATTCTGCCCCTGAAGACATACGGGAATGTGTGATTACTATTGATGCAGAAAAGGCATTCCATCTGGTCGAGTGGCCTTATCTGCTGGCTGTACTGGAAACATTTGGTTTTGGGCCTGCCTTTAATCTTTGGATCAAGTTACTGTATTCTAAGTCCACTGCAAGGATCTGCACTAACTCCCAAATATCAAACCCTTTAACCTGTACTGTGGCACAGGGCTGCCCTTTGAGCCCTACTCTCTTCAATTTAGTGATAGAACCTCTTGCTATTGCACTTTTCAGCTGTAGAGTCTCATATGCAGATGACCTGTTGCTCTATTTCTCCAACCCAGCTCAGTCTCCCCCCTCTGCCCTGGCTTTGCTCAGTCATTTTGGCAGTTTATCAGGCTATAAGTTAAATATAAGTAAGAGTGAGCTTTTTCCAGTTAACGAAGCACCAAGAAGCCTAGACTTCAATAGTTTCACTCTGAAAGTCGAGCGCAGTAGATTCACTTACCTTGGAGTCACAGTTACCAAAAATATAAAGATTTATTCAAAGGAAATTTTGCAGTTTCTTTGAACCAGATCAGTTCGGCAATGGTCTTCCCTATCAGTAGCCGCGGTTACATGGGCAAAATATCTTGATCAGATCAATGGTCGGGTTACATGGGCACAGAAAACCTTTTTCCGATTAGAACAAACGTTCACGTGGTCACACTTTCTGTCGGAATAAATCATTTGGGCATGCACAGTAGTGTTAAATACCGTAAGGGGAAATGAGTCCCATTGTAAACAAACAGCTGCCACATATGTTTATGCAGCAGCTCGGTAATATACGAGACGATCTTCCAAACGTGCTTTTATTAATGTTATGAATATTATGGAGCGCCTGTACTGTCATAATTTTATTTTGAATCTGTGTAGTCAGTGCATTTTTTTGTGGAAGACCGGGGCTGGAAGAAGCCAGTGTTGGGAGAGGCTAACACGCGCTAACAACATTTTGCCTATCTATGAACATAAAATTTAATCCATGCAGGAAATGCTGCAATCTGCATCTTGGCTGCACGTAAATGTGTGAGAATAACATCAGCCTTTATTTTGTCGGGACACGACTGGAAACACAAATCCATGTGATTGATGGAACGTTTTCTTAGCACTAAGAGGCATTTCTGCTCTAAGCTCACACACCGCCCCAAAGCCGCTGTGTGAGCTGGCGGTCCATGCTCTGCTTGGACGCGGCTCTCCCAGAGCGGCGGGACGGATCGCAGTCCATCCTAGTTTCCCACACATAACAAACAACAAAACGCACACATAAGAAAGTATCCTCCCCTCCCCTCAAACACACATTAATAAATCCAGCTGCTCTGCTCAGACTCTGAGACACGGTTCACTCGGTCCACCAGCACCCGAACCCGGATGCAGAGCCCGGGTGCTGGGTCCCGGGGCACGACGCGCTCCTCCCCCCACAGCCCCCTCTTTAGGGGTGTAAGAGAGGGGAGAGGCCAAGAGCCAGCCGGGCGAGAGCGGAGCGGCGAAATTTTGATCCGAACGAGTCTGATCGGGGCAGAGTATTTTGAACACCGTGTTTACATGACGCATTTTTCTTCCGATCAGGCGTTCTTTCCGATTACTTTTGCCCATGTAAACGCAGCTACTGTCTTTAGATGGACGCATGAGCTCTGCTAAAATGGTTATACTTCCTACATGTTTGCATCTGTTCCAAAGTCTACCAATATGCATTACTGGCCCCTTTTTTTCCAGCAACTAGACTCTTTTATATCCTCTTATATATGGCAGGGTAAGCGACCTCGCCTAAATAAAATCTATCTCCCAAAAATTTTAATTAGAAGGGGGGCTTGCCCTGCCGAATTTTCGCTTCCATTACTGGGCATCCAACTTGAGAAATATTGTGAATTGGTCTTTCTACAATGAAACCAGATTGTTCTTAATCGCTTTTTTTTAGTCCTGGTTTTATTCATTTGGCAAAAATAAGGGCCAATATTTTAGCATCATTATTTAGCAGACTAATTTATCTCCAATTTTTTATGCATAATTTATCTTTTTTGTGGTTTGGGGTTGAGTTTGATGAGGCCTTGTCTGAGAGTTGGGGGCAATATACCAATTTGTAACGCTTCTTCAAATAAATTTGTTAGAAAAGGAGTCAATTCAGCAATAAAAAATTTATAAAACACTGTTGTTATCCATTGTCCATTACTTGGACTTTTGTCTTTAAGAGATTTAGTACAATCTTCAACTTCCTCTGTTTTAATTTTCTGGTCACAAGTCTTCTCAAAGGTTTCTCTAACTTTTCCAGTCTTTTAATATTGTTAAAATATCTTCTTTAAAGCAATCTTTAGGGTAAAGTTTTTGATAGAATTTTGCAATATATTGAGAAACTTTTTTTGTATCTTCACTTATTGAATTGCCATTTTTAATTAGACGTAAACAGGAAATTTCAAAATTCAACAGAATCAACTGTATTTTCTATGTCACTAGATATTGGCCAAAAATAAATCCTGGAACACTGAGATCTGTCCTTATTGCTCAAAGTATATATTTTCTTATCAGGATGTTTATGTCTCCATATTTCAATCAAATCAAGTCTAGTACATATGTTTTTCAACTCTTTTGCGTCTTCTTTTCTGCAGGGACATCTATCAAGATGGCCATTCATTACAGCATTAAAATCTCCTCCCAATGTTAAAAAAATTGTATTGTTTGATTGTTGGAGGCATATGTATTAATTAAAATTAAATTGAATTGGTCAATCAACTCAATTTGTCAATTAAATGCTCAAGAGTGCGGCCTTTAAATTTGCCCTGTAAAATGATCACCCCTGCTGACCTGTTGCTACTAAAATAAAACCATTTATTTTTACCCCACTGACTTCTCCAAAACTGCTTCAGAAGAGTTTCCCTTGAATGAAATAAGTCTGCATTTTTTATTTTGGCAATATAAAAAAAAAGAATTTTCTTTTCAGTTGGTCTCTGATACCCCTGGCATTCACAGTTAGAACAGATGGTGACATCAACTGTAAAGTTGGTTTTGTTTAGGAACTGCTGCACATATTCAATATGCCTTCAACTTTGTCAACTTTTTATACTGTAATACTGACCTTTACAAACACAGTTCAGCTTAACTCGGTAATAATTTCTTGCCGTTCACGAAAGCCCTGTTTCCAATGAAGTATGCTTTCTCTCCATTCTTCCTGGCTGCCTCCACTGCCGGCCATAGTTTGCGAGTTTCTTTATCAGCAGATGTGAGATCTTGGAGACAGAGATGATGATCCAGTAGGTAGACATTCTTTTTAGAACTTTTCCACAGGAGATCTCTGGCCGAGCTGGACAGGAATCTGATGATTATGGGCCGGGGACGTTGATTGGTTCCATTCCCACTGGGCTTCCCAACTGTGCAATGTCAATTCCTGAAACCACCACTGCAGAATCTTTGGTTGGTAACAGCTCTTTAAAAATTTCTTGAACTCTCGATTTGACGTCCTCTGGATTTCTTTCAGGGACACCAGACAGGCGTATATTCACTCTTCTGCTGTCGGTCTGCATCATTGATTTTGGCTTCCATCTCTCCAACCTTCTTCTCCAGCTTTTTACATTGCTTTTTCATTTAGTTTTTTTAGGTCCATTACCTCCTGATGGCAAAACTCAAGCGACTTCTTCAGATTGTCAATTTTGACAGTATTGTAATGCACAGCTACGGGTGTGACGATAACTGCATCACCACGTTGACGACCTAATGACCGCACTTTTTTTTTCTGAAAGCTGTGTATGGTGCGTGATGGAACTGTAATAAACACATTTAACACGTTCATCTTTGCTGATAATTTACTTTTTCTGCTAGTCCTGTGTTCAGACTTCAAGGGTTTCTGGGGGAAACCTTTTATTAATGTTCTCCTTCACTCCATGCGCAGCGCCTCTCACCTCTTGCGCTGCACGCAGCTCTCACTCCCTTTTAGAGCTGCATGCGGCACGCGGCTCCCTCTACTTAAACACACACACGCATACGTGTGGTTTCAGAAGCACATCCTCATTCTACAAGTTTCTGTCTTGCGAGGAAATACGACAAATTCCGCCGGAGGATTTTTGTGTTGGAAGTTTATTACTGTTCTCCTCCACTCTGTAACACCAAACACAAACGCGCACTTAGATTTCCATGAATATCACTACATGTTTTGTTTGGGAACTATTTTTTGCAGCGCACCGTTACGTCTCTGTATAAACAAAGGCGGAGCCTCCTGCCCCGCATTCTTCATGGTTGTCAGGCTTCATGGCGACCGGAAAGGTGACAGTGTCTGCAGTCTTTTAGTTATTGGGGAATACTATATAATATTCTGAGAAGATGTCTGTACCAGAGAGCACAGGTGAAACTCGCGTGCAGCTCCAGAACGGTCCGCTGCAGAAGAATCAACACGCACTCCCAACACACTTCTGCGTGCTCCTACACACGCAGCACGCTGACATACACACACACACACACACACACAAAGTAATTCTACAACACCTATATAGTTAGTTCATTAGTTAAATAGGTAGTAGTTAGTTGTTACTGTTATTTGTTATTAAAGAATACTGCATTGTAATTGTATTTTGCAACGCGGCCGCTGGGGGATTTTGTGTGATGAACCCCCTCCTGGTTCATCACCGCGGTGATCAAAAATCCCCACACAGTTACAGCTCTATGCACAGCTTCATTTGTTTTGTCTGCTCGTTCATTAATTTTTTCAGTAAGTGCTTTGATAATAGTGGACTGTAGCTCAGACAATTTCGGATCAGTTGCAGCACTTTTATCAGGATTTTTTTGATTTTCTTCTCTCACCTTCTTGGGGGGGGGGGGGGGGGTATGTTTCATAGGTGTATTTGGCATTGAAGAGCATTCTTAATCATCCTGCATTTGACATACATAGGAATGGGTTTCTTTGTCATTTTTTTTTTCCTTAGAAGCATCCACTTCAATATTTTCCGAAGAGTTGCTGCGGTTGAGCGAGCCGCGGTTTTCTTTTGATTTCTTCATCCTTGTTAGTTTAGGATTTGAAATATTAATTTGAAGAATCTTCACGGCACAACTTGTTTTTGTTTCGAGGCAAAAAAGGTAGGAGAAAAAACAGTTTGTGCAGCAAATTCTAAGTTTTATGAACTCACAGAATTTTCTTGAATGCGGTCGCCTTCTTGCCCCCCCCCCCCCATATGTGTGTAAGGGGGGGGGGGGGCTCTTCCGTTAGTTTAAAGTAAAGAGAACTGCGCACATGCAAATGACTTATTCCAACCGAATGTAGACTTATAAGTCTGAAGTGACCCTGATTTTCAGCAGAGTTCTGACCTGCAGACAACTTGACCTCAACTTTCAGCGCCGCTGATATCAACTGCAGAAGGATACGGACCTTAATCTAATGACATAACATCCAATAGAACTATAAACTCTTCCAGAAGAACGGCTGTTAATAAGCAGAAGGAATACCAACCTTGGTCATTTGACAGATTATGGACCCTTTATTTAATTTCACAGAATGACCTTATAAAAAATTAAATAAAAAACCTTAATTATTGAAAATGGTTAAATTTATTTTCTAATATTAACTTGGTCCAAAAATTGAAAATTTGATTCAGGATTTTTCATGATACATAATCAATTTTTGCTATGAAGATTTTTGAAACTGTAATGTCTATTTTACTGATGTAGTATTTTTTTAATGATATACATGACTTTTATAACATAATCTGCATATATTTTAGATAACTGATCTGCATTGCCATGTTTTCTAAAAGTTATTTTATACATAATTAAGTAATTTATCTTTTTTTTATTTTATTTTATTTTACCAGGAAGTTCCATTGAGACTGCATCTCTTTTTCAAGGAAGACCTGGGCCAAAAGGCATCAATACAAAATAAAATACAGTTAAAACAACTGAAATATAAAAATACATTACAAAATACAATAAAATGCAATTCAAATTGAGATGAACAGTAGGACAATGACTAATAGGTTAATTAAAAGTGATTCAGAAAGGTCAAGGGTGACATGTGCATGTTTCTTTTAAAAGCTCAAAGTTTTGCTTTAAAACAATTCAAGGGAATAAGGTCACTTAAATGCAGAGAGTTTTGAATATTATTCCAGGAAAGCGGATCAGCAATGGAAAAGGCTGTTTTTCCTAATTCACTGAGGAATCTAGGGACATAAAGAAGCAATTTGAGTGAGGAACGAGAGTTATATATGTTGTTAACAGGAGAAAGAAGACGGCACAGATATTGAGGTAGTTTGCCGAGAATGGCCTTATAGGTGAATATTAGCCAGTGTTTCTGTCGCCTGACTTTGAGTGAAGACCAAGAGAGCAGAGAGTACAGTTCACAATGGTGGGTTCTGTATGCAGAGTTTGTGATAAAACGTAGGGCACTGTGGTAAACTGTGTCCAGACTACGGAGAGTTGACGAGGCAGCATTCATATACAGAATGTCCCCATAATCCAAAATTGGGAGGAAACTGCTCTGAACAAGTCTTTTCCTCACACCTGGGCTTAGACAAGATTTATTTCTGTAGTAAAAACCCAGAAGTGCTTTTAGCTTTTTTAGCAAGTGGTCAGTGTGCGAGGTAAAAGATAGTTTGTCATCAATCCACACACCCAGATATTTATATGAGGACACTTTTTCAATTTCCACCCCTTCCAAAGTATGAATATCAGCCTTCAGTACATCATGTGAACAAGACCTGGAAAATATCATGAATTGTGTCTTTTTAGCATTTAGGGTCAACTGTAATTGATGAAGAAAATACTGAAGTTTATTGAAGGCTTCCTGAAGCTCGTCTGGATTGGACTGAAGAAGCAACTGTGTAAATGATGGTATCATCTGCATAGAGATGGAATTTAACATTTGGCAAATGACTACCCAGGTCATTTATAAAGATGGTGAACAGGATAGGAGCTAAGATGGATCCCTGTGGCACTCCACTACTGGGTTCTCTGTGAGAAATAGTTTCTAAACCACCCAATAGCAGAATCACCTATACCAATAAGACTTAGCTTTTGTAGTAGAAGCTGATGGTTTACAGAATCAAAGGCTTTAGATAAGTCCACAAATAGGGCTGCACAGTGCAATTTCTTGTCTAGGGCATTGATGATGTCATTTGTTACAGATACAGCAGCTGTTACAGTACTGTGGCCTGATCTGAAACCTGACTGAGTTTCACATAGAACCGAGTTAGATACTAAAAAGAGTTTTAGTTGAGAGTTTACATGGGATTCTAGAATTTTTGCAAGAACTGATAGTTTGGAGATGGGTCTGTAGTTGTTTAGCTCGGATTGATCTCCACCTTTCAAGAAAGGGAGAACATGAGCTGCCTTCCAGACTTTGGGAATTATGTTTGACTGAATACTTAGATTAAAAATATGGGCGATGGGTTCAACAATAAAATCAGCTGCAAGTCTTAAGAAGTAGGGGTCTAGATCATCTGGACCAGGAGATTTTTTTGGGTCAATGGCTTTCAGAGACTTTAACAACTCTGAATTGGAAATTGGTTGGATGACAAATTTGATTGCATGAGAAGATGCAGAAGATGCTGTAATAGAGGAAGCGGGTAGAGGATCTGAATGACCAGACACTGGTGAAGATAAAAGAGGAGCTAAGCCCACTGAAGTAAAATGTTTGTTAAATTGTTTTGCAATTTCTTCTTTCTGTTGTATGGCAACAGAGTTCACTACAAGGTTTGCAGGTGTAGTTGATTTCACATTTTGTCCAGTTAGCATTTTGATTTGTTTCCAGAATTTAGTGGGATTTTTAAGATTTGTTGAAATAGAATTTATGTAGAAGTCAGATTTAGTTTTCTGAGTCAAAGAGGTGCATTTGTTTCTCAGGGCTCTGAAGGTGATCCAGTCAGAATTTGAATTAGTAAATCTTGCTTTGGTCCAGGCAGCATTTCTTTCTCTGAGCATGTGTAAAAGTTCTTTTGTGATCCATGGATTATTTCGCCCAGAAATCCTACATTTTTTGACAGGGGCATGTTTGTTACAGATTTTTAAAAAAGTCTTATGAAAATATTCCCAGGCGCATTCTACATCTTGAATTAACTTAATGCGATGAATATCACAGTTGTAAAGATCATGAAAGAAAGCGTGAGGCTCAAAATTTTTAAAATGTCTTTTAAAAATAAAGCGGGGTTTAGATTTTACCATTTTGTCATCCCTTATTACTGCAATTGTGCAATGATCACTAACATCATTGCAGAATACAGAGGTACTAAATTTATGGGGTTTATTCGTTAGTACAATATCCAACAGAGTGGATTTATTTGAATCAACTATGTTTAATCGGGTGACATTATTAATGAGTTGTGTCAAGCTTAGTGAATCACACAGTTCCTTAAAGTGATCCGAAACAGGAGAAAGCCAATTCCAGTTGAAATCCCCCATTATTAATATTTCTGAATCACAGAGGCTGTGGAGCACTTTAGAGAGAGAGGACAGACTTTCTGGTTTAGATAAAGGTGGTCTGTAACAACCAACTAAAGTAAAATATAAAACTTCTGGCAGATTCACTCGGATAGCTAATAGCTCAAATTGCTTAGGTTTAGTGATTGATACAGTTACTGAACAACAAAATTTAGAGCTGACATAGATAGCTACTCCACCACCCTTAGCAGCTCTATCGGCTCTATACACATTATAGCCTTGAATAGCAATATCATTGTCAGTAACAGACTTTTTTAACCAGGTCTCTGAGAGAACAATTATATCAGGATTAGTTGTAAGAACCCATAACTTGATCAAGTCCAGTTTTGGCAACAAACTTCTTACATTGAAGTGCAGAAATCCAAGTCCAGTTCTACATTTAAAGTGTTCAGGTGTAATGTCTTGAAAAGGCCCCGGATTAAGTTGCACATTACCAGAGAGCAAAAGCAGTAATGATATAATACATTTTAATCTATGAATGCGTTTGTTCATATTAGTATTTTTTCCGTTAGAGATAAAATTTGACCCATTCTGATGTGCAACACATTGAATTGTTGCTTTGGGGATGAGATATGGAATTGGACAGATCTGATGTTTTTCTTCTTCATAGACTTTAGTTGAAGAATATTGTAAAACAGTTGGAGAAATTATACTCTCAGAGGCAAGATTCAATGAAATCTCTGTGGGTCCAAGGAGACATAGAATCCATAACGTATAACACAAGGAAAACATTTTAAGTAAATACCTCCAGAAACAAGAGACAGGGAGATGAAGAAGCAGTCAGGACCAGGAGGAAAAATAGCCTAGTCCAGTTGTTACTGGAGAGCTGCTTAGGCCTGGTAGTAGCTGCAGAGCTGGTGTGGCCTGAAGGCTGGAGAAACCTGAAGTCTGGAGGCTGGTGTAGCCTGGTAGCTGGAGAGCTGGTGTGGCCTGGTGGCTGGAGAGCTGGTGTGGCCTGGTGGCTGGAGAGCTGGTGTGGCCTGAAGGCTGGAGAGCTGGTGTGGCCTGAAGGCTGGAGAGCTGGTGTGGCCTGAAGGCTGGAGAGCTGGTGTGGCCTGAAGGCTGGAGAGCTGGTGTGGCCTGAAGGCTGGAGAGCTGGTGTGGCCTGAAGGCTGGTGTGGCCTGAAGGCTGGTGTGGCCTGGAGGCTGGTGTGGCCTGGAGGCTGGTGTGGCCTGGAGGCTGGTGTGGCCTGGAGGCTGGTGTGGCCTGGAGGCTGGTGTGGCCTGGAGGCTGGAGAGCTGGTGTGGCCTGAAGGCTGGAGAGCTGGTGTGACCTGGTTGTCATGTGCTTTATTGATACTTCAGAATTCTTAATTCTGTCTGATAAAAGCTAGGAACCAGATGATGATAATCATGTAATAAAATGGTTACGGTAGAACAGGGGTGGGATTATATGAATTTGCTTCCTTCCACTCCCTTTTCAAATAAGTTTGATAGGTCATTGTATGAATGGATAACTGATTTTATTGTTTTTGTGTATTATTTGATTACTTGAAAAACCATTTCAAATCCAAATAATCTGAAAGGTTTTCTGGGCCTATGTTTAGTTATAATCCAATTTTTAGTCTCATAAAAAAAATGTTGCTCATGTAACTGTGGCTGGTGAGGTGCTGACTAGTATGTGTAATCTGTCGGGTGAAGCCTTCTCCAAACATCTACCATCCCAGTCTCCCCGAGCAAGGTATTGAACATTTTAGTTACTATATTATTGCTTCTGTTTAAACTTGTATTGAGTTGTTACTTAAGCCTCTTTTGGATTGTTTGCTAGTCCTCCTGAACAAACAATAAATTAAACTCTGAACAAAAAACCAAAACTAGTGATTAGATCACACCAAGGAACATCAAAAGAAAAACCGAAGAAAAGAAAAAAAATAATTCAACTCCAAGGGTGGGGGCATTTCAAGACCCCTTAAACCAGTGTTTTTCAACCAGTGTGCCGTGGGAAATTGCCCTTATTAACTGATCTAAAAAGATTTTCCATCTCCAGGATATCAGCTCTTTGTTCATCCAAACAGGCCCTGATAAAACACTGAGTAGTTAGGAATATAAAAGATCATAAAATTATTTTTTCTTTGTATTTATTTGATTCTATTAAAGACATTTTGATAAGAATGACGGTACCGCGATTTAGCTGCAGCTATAACTTTTTTCGGGAAAGTCCCACCCCTTTAACTCTCTCCACCAATCATCCTTGTAGGCTTAATCACATGTCATCAGTCTGACCAATCAGAAGTGGTTAAAGTCATAGCTTCATTATTCCAATTTAGCTCAAAAATTCGCTCAGTTCGAACAAAAATACCAGCCAAAGCTCGTCTTTAGCGGTGTAGCTTTCCACAGAATCCGGGATCAGGCCGTGGAATAAGTGAAAAAACAATGCAGCTCTGAAAAGCGATCTCTGGCCATTTTATGCACTACATCTCCCATGATGCAATGGGTTAAAGTGACAGCGCATCAGCGTTCAATGAGCCGTCCTTGTTAAACGTCTTGAAATAGCAAGGAACACACAGTTTGTAAATTTTCTAACTTAACTCTTGTCATCTTTTAGAAAAAACAGCTGCAACTTCTAGCTTTTTCTGCCACAATTATCACAAAATTCACGCGAGATTGCGGGGGGCTGTAGATCAATAGACTGAGTTTCTACTTTTTGTTTTTGTTTTGTTTGGATGCTGGTGTGCCGCGGGATTTTTGTCAAGGTGACAATGTGCCGTGGCTCATAAAAGGTTGAAAAACACTTAAACCCCTCGACAGGTTTGGGGGAGAGCCTCTGAGAGAGAAATGGGCCTCCATCCAGAGTCAGTGGTGTTTCCCATCAGTTACCACCAATTCTACCTAAGGCAAGTTCCAAATTAAATGGGCATTGCTAATTAAATGTCTGTTGATCCTTCAGCATGTGTTGAAGCGCTTGATTCGTCACCGCAGACCAGGATTCCTGTTCATCAAGCCACGCTTATGCCTCTTTTAGCCTCTGGTCATGGTCCTCTAGCATTAGCAACGTTTTAGCTAGCTGCTGTTCCAGTTGCAGCTTGAACTGCGTCAACTCCTTTCAGCTCTGTTCTAAAGTCTTTGAATGTGGTCCACTTGGCAGTTAAATCAGGTTTTAGGGCACTTATTTCTCAAACTGAGAAGGCTTGAGTCTAAGTCACAACCACGCTCTTCTTCGGTAGCGTTGGCATCCTTGGCGCCTTTCGCACTGATCTGTTTTTCAGTAACCCGTTTGTCCTTGGATTTAGTACCCTCACTCATCATCCGAATTATTGAGCAAAACTGAAATGTTGAGTTATGAGGGTTTAAACCGCCTGTTTTGAGGAGCTCTTGCACATGATTTTCTCCAAAGCACGTTTGTTTAGTAACTTATAACCCTTTAATCCATTAGGCTAATTTATGTCTCACCAAAAATCTTAAATTAAATGTCAGACATAAAATAATCTCGACTTTGTACATGGATGACAGTGTCAAAATATCTAATTATTTCAGTGATGGCGGCCTATCCCTGCTGGAATCCTTGTTTGCTGACTGGGTGGAATAGTGCATGGTGATACGGGCTCGACATTCGTCACTGGCTGCACCGCTGGGATGCTGTGGTCATCAGGCAGACTCACGCCAAGTATGGAGTCTTCATGAGCGCCATGGCTGGAGCACTGCTGTTTTACTGTACAGTGACTCCAAATCCATCTCTGCCGTTCTGACACGTATGGAGAGGAAGGCAACCTGGTACCACAAGTGACCTCCCACCAAAGGGTCCCGCCGAGCCATTGCCTGAAGCTCCACATCCTCCACACTCACTGCACCTAACAAACCAGCAGTGCAATATGTTGTAGTCCGTCATCTAACTGGCAAGACAACAACAGAAAAGAGCTTGGAGGTGACAGAGCCTACTGCAACATGGAGGAAAGTTAAGCCAAAAGTGAGTCCCACAGCATCCCAAAGACATGCAAATGCTCCCATTCTGATGGTTGTACCATCCCAACCATTTGGCCATCAGCTCGTCGTCAAGATGGGTCGTTTTTTTTTTTCTCTTTTTCTGACAAGTGTGCCCTCTGATAGCTGTGAGCAAAAGTGGGAAAACTTAAAGCACCTGGCAGTCTCCCATTCAAGTACTAACCAGGCGCGAGATTGGGCGTGTTTTTTATATCTTTCTTTATATAAGTAGATTAAAATATTAACAAGTGTAGACAATCATATTCACACTAACAAACTGGAAATAAAACAGAATTAAGCCTCCCAATACAAAAAACAGTAAACTGGAGACCACTACGGTCAAAAGCAAACAGTCTCTGTTCTCCAGTCACATGCCTGAGAAGTATGTCAGGTCCGAGCCGGTGAAAGGTCACCAGCTGCTCCTTTGTGGTGTGATATGGCAGCCCGCCTGTCCATTCTCCGTCCCTCCTTAAGCTTTATTGTCCTGGCGCAGTAGATGTCATAGCGCCCCACAGCAAGCATGAAATCCCCCAGACTCCAGATCTACTCCGCTCCCTCTACACCCCAAAGAGAGGCCCACCTCCAAGGTCCACTCAAAGGCACACCTGGACTTCACTGTGGCTCTGAGTTCCTACAAGAAGGGCACGACATGACAGTCAAGAAACATGCTCCAGCATCTCAGTAACAATGCCACAGACGGGACACATCCTGTCATACCATTCCATGTTTATCTGGTGTAGCACCACAGCGGAGGACATTTTTCTGTGACGCAGTCTCAAATCCTTATTCCACACCACATGTGGAACCAGACTTTCTGAGGGATCCTTACCTGGAAACAAGGTCCCAGAGGCTTTTTCTGCTGCTGGAATCTTGATATCCAAGGCTGACACAACCGTGTACCAGCTCAAGGACTTCAGGTTCCACACATCACTCGGCACCTCCCTGCAGGACCTTAAAACAAAAACCCCAATCTACAGAACTGGAGTACTCTCCTTGCCTCACAATGACTAGCCACTGCAAGGGGGAAGGAGGGAACAATGATCCCGTACCGTACAGCCGACAAAACTGCCCCAAGACTCCCGTGATCCCGTTGTACAGACCGGATGAAGCGCGGCTGACGTGCACGAGTTTAGCTTGACTGGTGGAGAAAGAATCCAGGACAGTAGATCCCGTCTGGTTAAACAGCATCACTGCAGAAGATGCTGCAAAAAAGTCTGGAGGAGAGTTGTGGCTTGCAGCTCTCGTCATCACGTTTGGAAAATATGCTGGCGAAACATTCAAGTGGCTGCTTGAAAATGACGTGGGATGGATTGTTTGGTTGTTGGCAGAATTCAATGTAAAGGGAGAAAAAGTGGCAGAAGGAGAGGCTGCTGCAGCTGGTGAAGCAGTTCCCCTCCATTACAGTTCACCTGGACAGGAGAGTACAGGTAACCATCCCATAATAGAAAAGATCAGCATAAATGTCTCTGAT
>CM074491.1:26262739-26275507 GCA_037389245.1 Oryzias sinensis | reverse complement strand
TCTGCACCTCGCCGCTGACTGCTCTGCAGCTCGCTGAAGAGTTCGGATGAAGCCCGGACGGTCAAGTCAGAGAAAAAAAAAAAAAAAAAAAGAAAAGGAAAGAAAGAAAGACACAGAAGAAATGAAGGACATGATAACGCAAGAAACCCAAAGCTGTGTGTTTGATTTCCTGGCAGGTGCGCTCTCTGGTGGCTGTGTGTGTCACAGAACGGTCGTGTCAGAAAAAAAAAAACCAAAGACACAAATGCATGAGAAGGAAAGCAAAGTAGCAAAAGCTGTTTGTGGGTGTGTGTAAGTGATTTTTTCTGCTGGAAAAGATAAATATTACATCAAAGGTGAAATTCTGACACAAAGATCAGCGGAAAATGTCTGTCCATCAATACACTGTGGATAAGAAGGAGGGATGAAGCAGACAGGGAGCAGTGTGGCAGTGTGCCCCACTCTTGAGCCCGCTGATTAAATGGTCTTTCCAAAATGGTTCTTGGCACTCATCAAAAAACCAAAAAGACGTGTCACCAATTTTCGCCTTAATGCCGTCTTCCTGGTACCTAGCTCCACCAGCCTCAAACCACCCTCCTGGACAGCCCTAGACAGGGTAAATCTGGAGATCTGGTTGGCCCTAGAGCCCCAAAGAAAACCAGAAATCAATTAATTTATTCTGAGATGAAAATTTGATGGAAGTGGTAGAATTGACGAGATAATTTATTTAAAAAAAAAAATCAAAGCAATCAAGACCGTAACTTTGCCCCTTAATGATAGTCGTCTCATTTTCCAAATAGCCAGAACTTGTCAGTTTATTAATTATCCCCGTCCAGTTCCTGCAAATAGTTTCGTTATGGTTTCTGTCTAACCAGACCCCCAACACCTTAACCCCATCTGTGGCCTCCCTGAATCCCCACCTGTTTGTCATCCCGACATTGCTGCCTAAATATAAAATCTCAGATTTTTTAACATTTATTTTATTTTAGCACCCGATGCATCACAAAAAAACCTTGAAATGTCGCAGAGCCCTGTCGCCACCAGCCACATCTTTTAACACCAGGCTAGTGTCGTCTGCATATGCAAACATCTTGGTATCCCTCCCTGCAGGCGTGACCACACCCTGAAGATCGCCATCAGCGTTTATCATGCCAGCCAGGGGTTCCACCACAAGTTAAATAACATTGCAGACAATGGGCATCCCTATCTGATCGATCTACCAACATTAAAAGTGCCTGACGAGAACCCATTGCATTGGACGTTACTCGTAGCGGTGTCATAAAGTGTCTTAATTCTGGAAATAAAAAGTGCTCCAAAACCAAACCGTTCCAAAACCCTCCACAAAAACCTGTGCTCAACCCTGTCAAAAGCCTTACAGAAGTCTACATTCAAAAACAAACCACCCATCCGTTCCATATGATCCACCGTGCATAAAAGTGACAAAATAGTGTCAGAGATTGTCCTGCCCTGCACCCCGTATGATTGTGTAGACACCAGGATGGAGGGGAGAACCTCCTTCAGCCTGCTCGCCAAAACTGTTGTTAGGATCTTATAATCAATGTTCAAAAGTGTAATTGGTCCATAATTTTCCAAGTCAGTGCTATCTCCCTTATATTTAAAAATTAATTTAATAGCACCTAGACAAAAAGAGGGTGATGGCAAATGGCCTGAAAAGAAAGAACTGAACAACCTAAACATAATAGGCAGAAGGTCTTCCAGAAAACATTTATAAAATTCAGCCGTTAGACCATCCACTCCTGGAGATTTATCTGTGTTCTGTCTTTTAATTGCCGTCTTGATTTCTTGCAGTGAAACGTCGGCATCACATGCAATCTTATCCTCCTCACACACCTTAGCTGATATAGCCTCCACACAGGTCTCAGCAGCATTTATATCACAACTGCTCTCATGAAAGAGGTCCCTGTAGAAGGCTTCAACTGTGTCCAGAATGCCGTCCAGTTCTCTACACATATTTCCGTCAGCATCAAAAAGGGCCTTAATCACAGTCTTCTCCTTCCCCTTTTTTTCCAGTCCTAGAAAAAACGCTGAAGACCTCTGTCCCTCCATGAAAACTCTCACCCTAGCTCTTATAGCTGCCCCCCTGCAACTCTCTACCCCAATCTGCCTCAACCGATCCAGTGCAGCGAATAGATCGTTGCATCCTTATCTGGGTCCTCTGCCAGCAGAGATGCCTCCCTCTCCAGCGCCGCTCTGACATCTCTTTCCTTCCTCCTAGCATTCCATGCCCTCCTTTTACAATACGCTATAGTTGATCTTTTAATCCTGGCCTTCATATCTTCCCACCAGGAAAAAATATGCTCCACGTCATCTAATGGTTCCCCAAAGTAACGCAACAGAGATTTAATCCTTCTTTGATAACTCTCCTCACCCAAAACACTGTTATATAAATCCACACACCCCCACCATTCCTCGTTTTAAAACCATGAAAAACAACCTCCACCCAAGAGTGGTTACTCCACAAATGGAGGATATAAGAAACGTTGTTTAAAAGTCTAGTCACTGAATACGCAGATAAAACGTGGTCAAGACTGCTTCAGAACTCCCTTCACCAACTGTCTTCTGGAAAAGTCCTTTCCTTGATGCAACATTCTCCATATATCTATAATGTATTAGTCTGACATAATTGAAGATAGTTCTTGCATCCCGACGTCATTTTTGAAAACATTTCTGACGGATAAATCTGCAGGTGACAGGACGGTATTAGAATCACCCACCAGCAGTGAGGTGTCATTCAGAAAAGGCCTGAGGGAGTGAAAAAACATTCCTCCTTTCCATCCGATCATTCGAGGCATTCGTTTAACAAGTTCAACTTTTTCCCCGCCCATTCAAAATCAAAAACAACCAAATATCTTCCTGCAGGATCTGCCTCCTTAAGGGTCACTCTGTCTGTCAAAAACATCAAAATTCACAAAGATTGCGACTCCCGCTGTGCGCCTTGGACCTGCCGCATAAAATGCAGACCCCTCCCACAGCTTCTCAGCCTGCACACAGGTCGCAGTCTCCCAAAGAGAAAAGCTTGGCAACTCTATCCATCTTACAAACTCTTCTAATATTGAGACTGAGGAGTCTGACCATAAAAAACAGGATGAATAAGGACATTACGCCGGTTTCTGTTTCGTCACCTTCAGTCATCTTCATAGATCGTGTCCTCCTGCGGACGCGCCGGCATGTCAATGTCCATATCCGAACTTTCCACATCCTCTGTCAACACATAAGTCATATTGTCAGGTTTAACTTTTTCTTGAGGGGGTAAAGAGATAGAAAAGGATGTCAGAGGCAGGCCTCCGCCGCTCCCCTCTCCTCCCCCCGGAGTTCCTCCTCCATCGGAGCAGAGGCAGCGGCGCCGCTCGCCATAGGCGCATTCTTCGGGATGAGGTCCGCCACCTCTCCCGCCCAGACAGGGGCAGAGCCAGCGTTCCGATGCTGAGCTCCCCCCTTCACAGGACCAGATAACGAGGCAGGACTGTCTCCGTGAGCCCCCCTCCTGCCCGGACGGGAGCAGCGGCAGCGGTCCGGTGCTGCTCGCTCCCTTCACGGGACCAGCGGCTGTCGACAGTAGGATCTCTCCAGCATCCTCCGCCGCTCGGAGCAGGTCCGGGCCGCTGTGAGCCGCCTGCTTACCGATAACGCCTCCCCCCTCAGCGGATGGATCTTCTGCTCCCCTGACGCTGTGGAGCGCACCAGACTCCTGCGCGTCAGGCACGGAGTCAGACAGGTTCTCCTCCTCAGACATGCTGTCCAGCGTGTCTTCTCTCGCAGCAGAGGCCACGTCATCCTGTCACGTAGACTGACACAATTATCCGTCTTATTTAGGCAAACAGAGCACTTAGAGAGAGAGAGACGCTGCATTCTCTGGCGTAATGTCCCTGAACTCCACACTTATTGCATAGGAACTCTGGACAGTCGAGTCCAGGCCGGATGCAGATCCTGCAGACCTTCACCTGCTTATCACGGATCACCCGAAAGAATTCGGGCCCTTCGCCGAATACGGGAGAGATCTCATTAAATGTTACTTTCACGAATCTAGTCCCGTCCGCTACGCTGGTTCCGGGCCACATCCGACTTTTAATCAGAAACACAGCCGACATTTTCCACCCCTCCAACTTTTCCAGAATCTCCTCGTCTGTAATGTATGCCGGAAGCCCCAGAAAGGAGACAACGAGTTAATCATTTGAAATACTTTCCCCCTGAACCATCGTATTTCCTATTTTAAAACCATCCAGAAGTTTATCCTTCCAACAGCGCTAGACATAGTTAATTCATATCTCTTGCTCCCCACAGATCGACATGTCACCACGCCCCCACAGAGCAACCTGCTGTACCTGATAAGCTCCGTGACAGACACGGGGTCTTCTCCTAGTAATTCCACGTGAATCGTCAAATCCCGTTCATACTTAACCTTAGGAGGCTCCCCTCCATCCACACCCAGTGATTTTGTGCCACTTCCCACTGTGACAGAAGCGGGCCTCGTCGCCGCACCTGCTGCTGACGGACCCGCCACGACATTTTCCGCATTCCTGGAGGAGTTACCCCTCTGCCCAACACCCAAAGCACCCCCCCCCCCCGCTGAAGCCATGCTCACAGGACGGGGGGTAAATTAAAAAAAAAACACCGCGAAAAAACCCGCGTACCAAAGTGAGGGGCGAAACGAAAAAAGACAAATACTCCCCTACAGTCATAAGACTGTGGGGAGCAGGGGAAAGAAGACAGAAAAATAAGGCTGGACGCAGACAAGTCAAAAGAAAAAAGAAAGAGAGGAAAGCAGCAGACGCCAAGAATTCGCCCAATGGTCACCGAAATTCAAAATGCCAACGTCACGCCCTCCTGCACACGCGTGTTCAGGGTGGTATGGCCGTAAGCGAAGGGTTGTGTGGAGCAGAGCCCTTTAAGCGCTGCCTGCGCCAGACTCCTGCCTGCTCCCAGCGCCCCCTTCACCCTCTCACTCTGTGCCACTGATTGGTGCACCTGCTGAGCGGACACACCCACCTGCAGCCAAAACGGTGACCTTTCACCCCAGCAGGTGCGCCAAAGCGGCCTTCCACACGCGCACACACACCTGCGTGGGCTCGTCAGCGAGACGGCAGCGTTTCTAGAGGGTGCGGGCTTGTGCATTCGTTTTTTATATTTTTTAATAAAGGAGATTAAACATATTTACAAAGTTATATCAATCACAACAAAACAAAAATGGAAAAACATACAGAACCAAAAACTACACAGTCCTGCAAAAACAAACAAAGATAAATTAAATATTTAGCCAAACTCCATTATTCGTAGCAACACAAAAAACTGTTCCGTAGAAACATTTTTCAGCAGTCCATCGGGTTCCATTCGTCGCAGAGTCACCAGATGCCCCGTTAATAGTCTCATAAAACAGCTCCATCTGTCCATGGTTCTCCTCTCTTTGAGCGCCAAGTTCCTGGCCTGGTAGATTGAATATTGTCCAAGAGCTAGAACCAGGTCCGCCAACTTCCACCCTGGACTTCTTCTTTCCCTTTGCACCCTGACAAAGAGTTGCCCACCTCCAATCCTCCTCCACGAACCACTCAAAAGAGTACCTGTCTCTCAGCAAACCCCTGAGCTCCTGCAGAAAAGGTTTCACAACCGGACAGTCCAAAAACATGTGTTCCAGTGTCTCATGGACTGTGCCACAAACAGGACACATCCTGTCATATAGGTCCTTATTGATCTGATGCAGAACCACACTGGAATACATTTTTCTATGGCGCAGTCTGAAATCCGTATTACATACCAAATGAGGAAAAATACTACCTTTCAGGCTCCACCAAATCTTCGCTGGGTCCTTACCAGGAAAGACTGATGTCCAGGCAGCCTCTGCTGCAGGAACCTTGGACTCCAGGGCAAGCATCAGTGCATACCAAGCCTTGGTGGGAAGCAACTTCACATCCACCGGTGCACCACCCTGAAGGATCTGAAAGGAAAAACCTGTATCCTGCAGCGTAGGACCACCCCTCCTTACAGCGACCAGCCACTGTAGAGGTATAGAGGAGGAGACCTTTGCGAATGTCTGCTTCACCCTCCACCTCTCTCCCAGGCTCAGGTCGCTACAGAACCTGACCAAAAAGTCAGAGACATCACACAGTTTCCCCCAGAATGGGGTCCGATCCGTGTCCAGGAGCTGAGCCACCAGCTTCAGGCACAAGGCCGCCTTCCTGGCGCCCAACTCCACCAGATTCAGACCACCATTCTGGACGGCCCTTGATGAAGTAAACCTGGAAATCTAGTTGGCCTTAGAGCCCCAAAGAAAACTCAAAATCAGATTATTGATCCTTATTTGAAAATTGACAGGAAATGGCAGAATCAATAGGACATAATTTACTCTTGAGAAGACCAGTGTGTTTAGTACCATCACCTTACCTCTCAGAGTCAACCTGCGCATCTTCCAATGAGCCAAAATTTGTGTAAGTCTACTCACTACATCCGTCCAGTTTTTACAAACAGCTTCCCTATGTGATCAGGCCAACCAGATTCCCAGCACTTTAACTTCATCTGAAGCCTCTATGAATCCCCATCTGTTCGTCGTCCCGACCTTGCTGCCTAAAAACAAAATCTCTGATTTGTTAATGTTAAGTTTAGCACCCGATGCATCACAGAAAATCTTAATATGTCGCAGGGCCCCATCGACACTAGCCACATCCGTCAGCACCAGGCTAGTGTCGTCCGCTTATGAAAAGATTTTGGTTTCCCTCCCGGCAGGCGTGACCACACCCCGAATATTGCCATCCGCATTTATCATGCCTGCCAGGGGTTCCACCGCAATACTAAACAGCATTGCAGACAATGGGCAACCCTGTCGGATTGATCTTCCGATATTCACAACACCTGTCAAAAGCCCATTACATTGAACACTGCTCCCAGCAGTGGCATACAAAGTTCTTATCCTTGAAATTAAAGGTGCCCCAAAACCCTATAAGACCCTCCACAAAAACCTGTGCTCAACCCTATCAAAAGCCTTGCTGAAATCCAAATTCAAAAACAAACCACCTAGCCGTTCCATGTGATCCACCATGCACATAAGTGACACGATTGTGTCTGAAATGTTACTGCCCTGCACCCCATAAGCTTGTGTCGACATTAGGATGGAGGGGAGCACCTCCTTCAGCCTGTTCGCCAAAACCCTCGTCAGAATCTTATAGTCAATATTCAAAAGTGAAATCGGTCTATAGTTTTCCAGGTCGGCACTATCTCCCTTGTTTTTAAAAATCAATTTAATAGTGCCCATACAGAAGGAGGGCGACGGCAAATGACCCGAAAAAAAAAGCTTTGAACAACTTAAACATAATAGGGAGAAGGTCCTCCTGAAAACATTCGTAAAATTCAGCCGTCAGACCATCTACCCCTGGAGATTTATTCATGTTTTGCCTTCTAATGGCCGTCCTTATTTCCTCCAATTTAATGTTGGCATCACATGCACGCCTGTCCTCCTCACACACTCTAGCAGATATGGCCTTCACACAGGCCCCAACAGCATTGAGATCACAACTACTCTCCCTAAACAGATTCCTGTAGAAAAATTTCACCGCGTCCAGAATATCATCCAGGTTATCGCAAACATTCCCGTCTGCATCATAAAGTGCCTTTATCACCGTTTTCTCCTTCCTCTTTTTTTCCAGCCGCAGAAAAAACGCAGAAGATCTCTCTCCCACTCTACAAAATTCCTCACCCTAGCTCTTATTGCTGCCGGCCTACACCTCTCCACCTCAAACTGCCGCAAACGATCTATGGCAGCTGAATATATCGTTGTATCCCTGTTGGGGTCCTCCGTCAACAGAGATGCCTCCCTCTCTTGCACCTCTCTGACCTCCTGTTCATCCCTCCTGGCATTCCACGCCCTCCTCTTACAATATGCAATAGTTAAACTCTTAATCCTGGCCTTTAAATCCTCCCACCAAGCAAAAATATCCACCACGTCATCCATTTGTTCCCCATGTTAATACAAAAGAGACTTAATCCTCCTTTGATAACCTTTCTCCTTCAAAACACTGTTTAAATTCCACATACCTCCACCATTCCGAACATTGACCCTGTCAAAAACCACCTCCACCCATGCGTGATCGCTCCACGCATGTGGGATATAAGTAACTCTATTTATCAGCCGAGTGACTGAACACACAGACAGAACGTGATCAATTCTGGATTGCTTCAGCACCCCCTTCACCAACTGTCGCCTCGAGAAGTCCCGCTTTCCGTGGTTTAACACCCTCCAGGCATCAATAATGTCATAGTCCGACATAATCGAAAAAAGTTCCTTCCTCCCGACATCATTTTTAAAGACATTCCTTACTGACAAATCTGCAGGTGATAGAACTGTATTAAAATTACCCACCAGC
Organism: Oryzias sinensis; assembly: GCA_037389245.1. Taxonomy (NCBI): domain Eukaryota; kingdom Metazoa; phylum Chordata; class Actinopteri; order Beloniformes; family Adrianichthyidae; genus Oryzias; species Oryzias sinensis. Next base: position 26,267,159 of record CM074491.1, on the reverse strand, counting down.
AGGGAAAAATCATTCAGGAATGGCTTGAGGGAGTGAAAAAACCTCCTCCTTTCCACTTGATCATTTGAAGCATAAACAATAACCAACCTCAACTGCTTCCCTGCCCATTCAAAATCGATAATCAAAATCTTCCCGCAGGATCAACCTTCCTATGGGACACCTTTTCAAAACATCCGTCTTAATGAAGACTGCGACTGAAAAAGGCTGATCCCTCCCACAGCCTCTCAGCCTACACCCGGGTCTCAGCATCCCAGTGGACCTCCTGTAGACAGAGAACGTCACATTTCTCACTCAGGATCTCTGTGATTTTATCTGTCCTACAAACTCCTCTAATATTTAGGCTGAGGAGTTTATCCATAAATAGGCTGAACAGGGACATTACGCCGCTTTCTGTTTTTTCACCTTCCCAGTCATCTTCATTATTGATCATGTCCTCTTCTGCGGTCGCGTCAGCATGTCAGTGTCAATGTCAGACAAGTCTTCATCTTCTTTTAGGTCGTCAGTCACACCTTTTTGCGGTACTTTTCCTGAGGGGGTAAAGACAGAGAAACAGATGTTATATTCGTGTCTCCGCCGCTCCCCTCACCGCCCTGGAGTTCTTTCTCCAGAAGAGGCAGCGGCGCCGCTCGCCATAGGCACTTCTTTCGGGATGAGGTCCGCGACCCCTCCCGCCCGGACAGAGGCAGAGCCAGCGGTCCGATGCTGAGCTCCCCCCTTTACAGGACCAGATAACGAGGCAGGACTGTCTCAGTGAACCCCGTGAGCGTGCAAACATTGGGTTTGCTTTGGGCGTGACATATTCCCCAAATCTATTAAAGTAAGTTCTCACCTTTCTTTCATTAGCTGTGAGAGTCCACGTGCTGTATACATCTCTGCCTTTTTCTCCAATCCACAACAGGTAGCTGCATTTCTCCTCCTGAGATTTATTACGCAGTGGGCCTGAAAACATGAGCTCCACGTGCTGGCGGAATTTTGTCCATGCGTCAGGTAAATTCGTGGAATCCCAATCCATTCGCGGCATCAGTACGCCGGCGCTCTCCATCGTCAGTCGTCAGGTCGATGTGGGCACGGTCCGTTCTGACACCATGTAATACTTCCGTGTTATTTAAGGATACTCAAACTACAAGAGGCTTCTTCGGCAGACAACGCTCTTTATTTTATTTACATCCGTCACACGTCACATACGTCATCAACTTACGTCGGTGCGTGGAATAACACCGGATGTTACATGCCCCACTTATTGCAAGGGAATTCTGGGCAATCTCTCACTATGTGTCCCGGTCGGATGCAGATCCTGCAGACCTTCACCTGTTGTCATGTATCACCCTAAAAAATTCGGGGCCCATCGCAGTGTTAAATTTCGCCGAATACGGGAGAGATTGCACACTCTCATTGAACTTTACCTTAACAAACCTGGTCCCGTCTGCAAAGCTGGTTAGGGCCACATCCGTTTTTATCGGCGACACAGCCGACACCTTCCACCCCTCCAACTTCTCTAGGATCTCTTGATCTGTTATATATGTAGGTAGCCCTAAAAACGAGACTCAACAGCTCATCGTTTGAAATACTTTTCCCCTGAACCATCGTATTTCTTATTTTAAAACCATCCAGAAGTTTATCCCTCCCAACAGCGTTAGACATTGTCAATTCATAGCGCTTGCTCCCCACAGATCGACATGCCCCCACGCCCCCACAGAGCAACCTGCTGTACCTGATAAGCTCCGTGACAGACACGGGATCTTCTCCCAATAATTCCACATGAATAGTTAGATCACGTTCATATTTTACCTTAGATTAGATTACATTTATTAATCCCACAAATGGGAAATTTCCTTGTCACAGTAGCATGGAGTTTGGCACAAGTATGTACAGACAGTAATGACGAGTTTAAAAACAAATACACATTTTGAAAGAATATATACAAAAATAAGAGTGTTCTGAAAAATAAACAGGGAAAATGATTTACATGAATATAGAGGTCACCTGTATATACAGTTTTGGTACAGTGGAAATAAAAAAACAAAACTATAAAAAACTATTTACTTAGGCTGGTGTTGAACAGTCTGATGGCAGCTGGGATGAAGGACCTGCGGTAGCGTTCCTTTTTGCATCGTGGGTGCAGCAGTCTGCCACTTAAGGAGTTGCTGAGGTCTGAAACAGTCTGATACAGTGGGTGAGAGGGGTTGTCCATGATTGATGTCAGCTTGGCTAACATCCTCTTCTCACCCACCTCATCGATGGAGTCCAGGGAGCAGTCCAGGACAGAGCTGGCCCGTCTGACCAGCTTGTTCAGTCTCTTCCTTTCTCTCTCCGAGCTTCCACTGCTCCAGCAGACTACTGCATAAAGGATGGCCGAAGCCACCAGAGAGTCATAAAAAGTTCATAGCAGTGTCCTGCACATCCCAAAGGACCTCAGTCGTCTGAGCAGGTGGAGGCGACTTTGGCCCTTCTTGTACAGGGCGTTCGTGTTGTGTGTCCAGTTTGTTTAGGTGAACACCCAGGTACTTGTAGTCCTCCACGACCTCGATGTCCAAGCCCAGGATGTTCACCGGTGCAGTCAGATGTGGTTTCCTGCTGAAGTCGATCACCACCTCCTTCGTCTTGCTGGCGTTGATGTGCAGGTGGTTCAGAGCACACCAGTCCACAAAGTTGGTGATGACCTCCAGGTACTCCAGATCGTTTCCCTGAGATATCCGCCCAACAATGGCTGTATCATCAGAGAACTTCTGGAGGTGGCAGCTGTCAGTGTTGTGTGTGAAGTCAGATGTGTACAGGGTGAAGAGGAAAGGAGAGAGCACGATACCCTGCGGCACCCCAGTGCTGCAGACTACCACGTCAGACACACAGTCATGAAGCCTCACATACTGCGGCCTGTTGGAAAGGTAGTCGATGGTCCATGCAGCCAGGCTACTGTTGACTCCAGCTCCCTCCAGCTTCCCCCTGAGCAGTGATAGTTGGATGGTGTTAAAAGCACTGGAGAAGTCAAAGAACATGACTCTCACAGTGCTACCAGTGTCGTCTAGGTGGGAAAAGCATCTGTGCAGCAAGTAGATGAAAGCGTCTTCCACACCTATTCCTTGGCGATAGGCGAACTGCAGCGGGTCCATGTTCTCGTTCACCAGATGGCGGAGGTGGTCCAGGATGATCCTCTCCATGGTCTTCATTAGAAGTCAGGACTACTGGCCTGAAGTGGTTTGGCTCACTGGGCTGGCAGTCTTAGGAACTGGAACCACGCAGGATGTTTTCCACAGGATTGTAACTCTCTCCAGACCGATGCTCATGTTGAAGATGTGCAGAAAAATCCCACAGAGTTGATCTGCACAGTCCTTGAGGAGTCTGGCGCTGATGCCATCTGGGCCAGTAGCCTTCCTTGGTTTAATCCTCCTCAGCTCCCTCCTCACCTGGTCCGTGGTTATGGAGAAGTTGGAGGGGTGATGTGAAGAGAGCCCTGTTGTGTTGGGTGGGGGTTGGGGTGAATGGGTCACCCTAGCAGAGTGTGGTGGAAGGAGGTGTGTTTCTGGTGACAGTTCAGAGGTGTTCTCGGGGGGTGGAGATGTTGTGGGGGGTTGAGGATAGGGGGTGGTTAACAGGTGCCGTTTGGTCTGGACTATGGGGGGTGGGGGAGGAGGCAGGAGCACAGTCAAACCTATTGAAGAACAGGTTCAGTTCAATGGCCCATTCACGGTCTCCCACTTCTGGGCCCCTTCTGCTGTCCTTCCCGTGTCCGGAGATGGTCTTCAGGCCTCTCCAGACCTCTCTGCTCCATCTACACCCAGTGACTTTGACCCACCACCCACTGTGACAGAAGCGGGCCTCGTCGCCGCACCTGCAGATGACGGACCCGCCACAACATTCTCCACATTTCTCGAGGAGTTACCCCTCTGCCCAACACCCAAAGCACTCCCCTCTGCTGAAGCCATGCTCACAGGACGGGGGGTAAATCAAAACACAGCGAGGAAAAAAAACCCGTGAACCAAAGTGAGAGGAGAAACGAAAAAAGACAAATACTCCCCAACAGTCATAAGACTGTGGGTAGCAGGGGAAAAACACAAAAAAATAAGGTTTGACGCAGACAGACAAGTCAAAAGAAAAAAGAAAAAGGGAGAGAGAAAAAGAGAGAGAAAAGCAGCAGACGCCGAAAAACTCGCCCAACGGTCACCGAATTCAAAATGCCAACGTCACGCCCTCCTGCACATGCGTGTTCAGGGTGGTATGGCCGTAAGCGAAGGGTTGTGTGGAGCAGCGCCCCCTTCACCCTCTCACTCTGTGCCACTGCTCAATGATCGCATCAACTCACTGAGCATGAGCAAAGTGCAGCAGGGCCAGGCTGAGTGGTACATGGACCGCAGAGGCCTCTACCAAACGCTCCTGTATGACGCCCACACCCTCAGAGGCAGCTCCTCACAGAGCGGGATCCTGT
>CM074491.1:26242023-26262239 GCA_037389245.1 Oryzias sinensis | reverse complement strand
TTCCCGGCCCATCTTAGATCCATAATTAAAAACCGGCCTGCAGGATCTGCCTCCATCACGGAAACTTCATCAAAAACAGAATCCTTTACAAAGACTGCGACTCCTGCCCTTCCGTCCGGCCCTGGAGCATAAAAACTAGAACCCTCCCACAGTCCCTTAATAAAATCAAAAATCTGGTTGTTCCAGCGCACCTCCTGCAGACACAGGATGTCGCATTTGACCTTCATTACGGGTTTCAATTTCTCCGCACAACATACCCCTCTTATATTGAGGCTAAGAAGATAGATCATAACAAATAAAACGTACAAGGACATCACACCGCCTTCTTTTTTCTATCTCTCATAACTTTTTTCATCCCCCTCTTTCTCTGTTGCACCCACGCCAGCACATCCACATCCATGTCAGCATCTTCCACATCCTCGATCAGAGCGTCAGGCGCATTTTTCTTTTTCATGTCCTCCCGAGGGGGGACAGAAATTGAATCCGGTGTCTGAGGCGTACCCACATTGTTCATTTCACTCACCTGGAGGTTTGACCCCCCCGTATTGGAGGCAGCTGCGCCACGCTCCACAGACACTCCTCCCAGGATGAGGCTAGACGCCTCTCCCGCCCGGTCAGGGGCGGAGCCAGCGCTCCGGTGCTGCGCTCCCCCCTTCACAGGAACAGATAACGGGATAGGACCCACTACGGGAGTCCCCCCCGCCCGGACAGGAGCAGCGACAGTTGGTTGTTCACCCCCCTTCGCGGGATCAGCGGCTTTCGATGGCAGGTTTACTGGAGAAACCCCCACCGCCCGGATCAGGTCGTCGCTGTGTCGCGCCGCCTGCTTACCAGGAACACCACCCCCCTCGGAGGACCGGATCACTGCTTCATGTGCGCTACAGTGCGCAGCAGCGACCTGCGCTTCATTCACAGAGTCCAACAGCACCTCCTCCGCAGACACGTCACTCATTGACTCTTCATCCGCATCAGATGCTGCGTCCTCCTCATCCTCGCTCAAACAGACACACTGATCTGTTTTATTAAAACAGACAGAACACTTCGAGAGGGCAGCCTTACATTCTCTAGCGTAATGTCCCTGCACGCCACATTTATTGCACGTAAATTCAGGACAGTCCCTCACGATGTGCCCCGGCCGAATGCAGATCCTGCAGACCTTCACCTGTTTGTCATGGATTACTCTGAAGAATTCAGGTCCAGTTGCCGTATTAAATTTGGCAGAATACGGTAGAGATTGCACACTTTCATTGAATTTGACTTTTACAAATCTAGTCCCGTCCGCTACGCTGGTGCCCGGCCACATTCTCCGCTTAATCGGCGATACAGCCGACACCTTCCACCCCTCCAGCTTCTCAAGAATCTCCTCATCCGTGATATACGCCGGCAGCCCCAGAAAAGAGACCACCAGTTCATCGTTCGATATGCTTCTTCCCTGCACCGTCGTATTTCCAATCTTAAAACCATCCAACAACTTATCTCTCCCAGCAGCGCTAGACATGGTTATTTCATACCGCTTACTGCCGACTGATCGACACGCAACCACGCCTCCACAGAGCAACCTGCTATACCTGATCAACTCACTCACTGATACAGGGTCTTCCCCCAACAACTCCACATGGATCGTTAGATCCCGATCATACACGATCTTAGGAGGTTCCCCTCCATCCACACCCTGTGACTTTTTATCCCCACCGGTTGTGACGGAAGCAGGCTTCGCCGCCGCACCTGCGGATAATGAGCACGCCACTTCACATTCTCACATTCCTCGAAGGAAAAGATCCCTGCCCAGCACTTCCAAAGAACTCCCCTCGCTGAAGCCATGCTCACAGGACGGGAGCAAAAGAAAACACAGAAAGAAAAGGAAACAAAGCCAAGATGTGGAGGAGAGAGCTGAAAGAGGTATCTCTAACAGTCATACGACTGTGGGGAGCAGGAGGAAACACGCACACACACACAAATAAAGGAATAGATGTAGACAAACAATGAAAGAGAGAAACGGAAAACAAAATAAAGAAAAGAAGAAAAAAAAGACGCAAACACTCCAAACACACGCCGAAAACACTCTCCCAACGGTCAGAATTCAAAAATCGCCAACGTCACGCCCCCCTGCACTCGCGCATGCGTGTTCAGGGTGGTATGGCCGTAAGCGAAGAGTTACGTGGCGCGGCCCTTTAAGCGCTGCGTGCGCCACACTGCAGCCTGCTCCCAGCACCCCCTTCACCCGCTCCCTCTGTGCCGCTGATTGCGCACCTGCTGAGGCGACACGCACCTGCAGCTGAAAACGGTGACCTTTCACCCCAGCAGGTGCGTCAAAGAGGCCTTGGACGCGCGCACACACACACACACACCTGCATGGGCTCGTCACCCAGACGGCAGCGTTTCTAGAGGGTGCAGGCTGGCATTTGCACCCTCCACCATGACTGCCAGCAGCCCACTGAAGAGTTTGATGAAGCCCGACGGTCATGTCAGAGGAAAAAAAAAAAAAAGAAAAAGAAAAGACAGACAGACAGACAGACAGACAGACAGACAGACAGACAGACAGACAGACAGACAGACAGACAGACAGACAGACAGACAGACAGACAGACAGACAGACTGAAGAAATGAAGGACATAAAAAGCAAAAGACCCACAGCTGTGTGTTTGCTTTCCTGGCAAGTGCGCTCTCTGGTGGCCTCACAGAACGGTCGTGTCAGAGGGAAAAAAAGGAAGACACAAATGCATGACAAGGAAACAAAGTACCCAAAGCTGTGTGTGAGAGTGATCTTCCTTCTCTTTGCGGACGCTCAGCATCAGCGTGAAAACTTACAGCACCTGGTATTCCCAGGCGGTCTTCCCATCCAAGTACACTAATCCAGTCTCACTCCTGCTTAGGCTCCGAGACGACGACCGGGCGTGTTCGGGTGGTATGGCTGTAAGCTAAGAGTTACGTGGCGCGGCCCTCTTGCTGGGCAAGGCGCCACGCTGCAGCCTGCTCCCAGCACCCCCTTCACCCGCTCCCTCTGTGCCGCTGATTGGTGCACCTGCTGAGCGGACACACCCACCTGCAGCCGAAAACGGTGACCTTTCACCCCAGCAGGTGCGGGCTAAAGAGGTTTTGACGCACGCATCTATCAATACCACACCCGTGCGGGCTCACACAGACGGTAGCATTTCTAGAGGGTGCAGGCTGGTGCATTTGCACCTCCACCATGACTGCTGTGCAGCCCGCTGAAGAGTCTGGATGAAGCCCGGACGGTCATGTCAGAGAAAAAAAAAAAAAAAAAAAAAAAGAAAAGAAAAGACAGACAGACAGACAGAGAGACAGACAGACAGACAGACAGACAGACAGACAGACTGAAGAAATGAGGGACATGAAAAGCAAAAGACCCACAGCTGTGTGTTTGATTTCTGGCAAGTGCTCTATGGCTCACAGAACGGTGTCAGAGGCCAAAAAGGAAGACACAAATGCATGACAAGGAAACAAAGTACCCAAAGCTGTGTGTGTTAGAGTGATTTTCCTTCTCTCTGCTGGATGCCAGCATCAGCGGGAAAACTTACACCTGGTATTCTAGGCGGTCTCCCATCCAAGTATCAATCCAGGCCCGGACCCTGCTTAGCTTCCGGCATCACCAAGATCGGGCGCGTTCAGGGTAGATGGTCATGGCCAAGAGTTACGTGAGCACGGTTTTTGCCTGGGCGGCGCGCACACTGCAGCCTGCTCCCAGCACCCCCTTCACTCCGCTCACTCTGTGCCGCTGATTGGCACTCATGAGCGGACACCCACCTGCAGCCGAAAAACGGTGACCTTCACCCCAGCAGGTGCGCGGGCCAAAGAGGCCATGGATCGCCACACAAGACACACACACACTCCGTGCATGGGCTCGCCACCAGACGGCAGCTTAGAGGTGCAGGCTGCGCATTTGCACCTCCACCATGACTGCTGTGGCAGCCCGCTGAAGAGTTTGGGATGAAGCCCGGACGGTGTCAGAGAAAAAAAAAAAAAAAAGGAAAGAAAGAAAGAAAGAAAGAAAGAAATGAAGGACATAAAAAGCAAAGAACCCACAGCTGTGTGTTTGATTTCCTGGCAAGTGCGCTCTCTGGTGGCCTGACAGAACGGTCGTATCAGAGGGAAAAAAAGGAAGACACAAATGCATGACAAGGAAACAAAGTACCCAAAGCTGTGTGTGTGTGGGAGAGGATTTTCTTCTTTGGTGGATGCCACATCATGGAAAAACTTACAGCACCTGGTATTCCCAGGTGTCTCCTGCATCCGGTACTAACCAGGCCCGACCTGCTTAGCTTCCGAGATCGGACGAGATCGGGCGCGGTTCAGGTGGTATGGCCGCGCGAAGAGTTACGCGGAGCACGGCTCCTTAGCGCTGGGCGCAGCGCCACACTGCAGCCTGCTCCCAGCACCCCCTTCACTCCGCTCACTTCTGTGCCGCTGATTGGCACTCCGAGCGGACACCCACCTGCAGCCGAAAAACGGTGACCTTCACCCCAGCAGGTGCGTCAAAGAGGCCATGGACTACAGACACACACACACACCTGCATGCGGCTCGGGCCACCCAGACGGCAGCTGCCGGTAGAGGGTGCAGGCTGGTGTGACGCACTTCCACCATGACCCTGCTGTGCAGCCCGCTGAAGAGTTTGATGAGTCATCTTGATCTGTGGTGTCAGAGAAAAAAAAAAAAAAAAAGAAAAGAAAAGGAAAGAAAGAAAGAAAGAAATGAAGGACATAAAAAGCAAAGAACCCACAGCTGTGTGTTTGATTTCCTGGCAAGTGCGCCTCTGGTGGCCTCACAGAACGGTCGTCAGAGGGAAAAAGGAAGACACAAATGCATGACAAGTGAAACAAAGTACCAAAGCTGTGTGTGAGAGGGATTTTCTTCTCTTTGGTGGATGCCAGCATCAGCGAAAACTTACAGCACCGGTGGCCCCAGGCGTGTCTCCCATCCGCAGTACTAACCAGGCCCGGACCCTGCTTAGCTTCGAGACGACGAGATCGGGGCGTGGTTCAGGGTGGTATGGCCGTAAGCTAAGAGTTACGTGGGAGCACGTGCCCTTAGGCGCCAAGGCGCGCGCCACTGCAGCCTGCTCCTGGGCACTCCCTTCACCCGCCACTTCGCCGCTGATTGGTGCACTCCAAGGAGCGGACACACCCACCTGCAGCCGAACGGTGACCTTTCACCCAGCAGGTGCGTCAAAGAGGCCATGGACTGCCAAGACAATAATAACAATACCTGCATGGGCTCGTCACCCAGACGGCAGCTGCCTAGAGGGTGCAGGCTGGTGCATTGCACCTCCACCATGACTGCCAGCCCGGGCTGAAGAGCTTGATGAAGCTCGGACGGTGGTGTCAGAGAAAAAAAAAAAAAAAAAAAAAAAAGAAAAGAAAAGGAAAGAAAGAAAGAAAGAAATGAAGGACATAAAAAGCAAAGAACCCACAGCTAAAGCTTGATTTCTGGCAAGTGCGTTTCTGGTGGCCTCACAGAACGGTCGTGTCAGAGGGAAAAAAAGGAAGACACAAATGCATGACAAGGAAACAAAGTACCCAAAGCTGTGTGTGTGAGAGGGATTTTCCTTCTCTTTGGTGGATGCCAGCATCAGCGGGAAAACTTACAGCACCTGGTATTCCCAGGCGGTCTCCCATCCAAGTACTAACCAGGCCCGACCCTGCTTAGCCTGAGATCGACGACGGGCGTGTTCAGGTGGTATGGCCAAGCCGGGCATTACGTGGAGCACGGCCCTTGCCGCCATGCGCCACACTGCAGCCTTTGCTCCCAGCACCCCCCACTCCGCCACTCTGTGCCGCTGATTGGTGCACCTGCTGAGCCGACACACCCACCTCGCAGCCGAAAAACGGTGACCTTTCACCCAGCAGGTGCGGCTCAAAGAGGCCATGGATCGCCAGACACACAATAATACCTGCATGGGCTCGGTCACCCAGACGGCAGCGCCGAGAGGGTGCAGGCTGGTGCATTTGCACCTCCACCATGACTGCTGTGCAGCCCGCTGAAGAGCTTGATGGCTGCCTGACGGTGTGTCAGAGAAAAAAAAAAAAAAAAAGGAAAGAAAGAAAGAAAGAAAGAAAGAAATGAAGGACATAAAAGCAAAGAACCCAGCTGTGTTTGATTTCCTCGGGTGCGCCTCTGGTGGCCTCACAGAACGGTCAAGTCAGAGGGGAAAAGGAAGACACAAATGCATGACAAGGAAACAACAAAGTACCCAAAAGCTGTGTGTGTGAGAGGGATTTTCCTTCTTCTTTTGGTGGATGCCAGCATCAGCGGAAAACTTACAGCACCTGTATTCCCAGGCGGCCTCATCCATACTAACCAGGCCTGACCTCGTTAGCTTCCGGCGATCGGACGATCGGGCGTGTTCAGGTGGTATGGTCGAAGCTAAGAGTTACGCGGGAGCACGCCTGCGCTGGGCGCGCGCCACACCGCAGCCTGCTCCCAGCACCCTTCACCGCCACTCTGTGCCGCTGATTGGTGCACTCTGCTGAGCAGACACCCACTTGCAGCCGAAAACGGTGACCTTTCACTCCCAGCAGGTGCGCTAAAGAGGCCATGACACACACACACACCTGCATGGGCTCGTCACCCAGACGGCAGCTGCTAGAGGGGTGCAGGCTGGTGATGCAGACCTCCACCATGATCATGCAGCCCGGCTGAAGAGTTTGGATGAAGCCACCCGGACGGGTGGTGTCAGAGAAAAAAAAAATAAAAAAGAAAAGAAAAGGAAAGAAAGAAAGAAAGAAATGAAGGACATAAAAAGCAAAGAACCCACAGCTGTGTGTTTGATTTCCTGGCAAGTGCGCTCTCTGGTGGCCTGACAGAACGGTCGTGTCAGAGGGAAAAAAAGGAAGACACACGCATGACAAGGAAACAAAGTACCCAAAGCTGTGTGTGTGAGAGGATTTTTCCTTCTTCTTTGTGGATGCCAGCATCACGTAGAAAACTTACAGCACCTGGTATTCCCAGGCGTGTCTTCCCATCCGGGCAATTAACCAGGCCCGACCCTGCTTAGCTTCGAGATCGGACGCAGATCGGGCGGCTCAGGTGGTGGCGGCCGCGCGAAGAGTTACGTGGAGCACGCTTTAAGCGCCGGGCAAGTGGCGCCACACTGCAGCCTGCCCCAGCACCCCTTCAATTCGCCACTTGTGCCACGATTGCGCACCTGCTGGCGGATACACCCACCTGCAGCCGAAAAACGGTGACCTTTCACCAGCAGGTGCGCCAAAGAGGGGCCATGGACGCCGCCACACACAATAATAATACCTGCATGGGCTCGCTACCCAGACGGCAGCTGCTTAGAGGGTGTGCAGGCTGGTGTGATGGTATCTCCACCATGACCATGAGGCCCGCTGAAGAGTTTGGATGAAGCCCGGACGGTGGTGCCAGAGAAAAAAAAAAAAAAAAAAGGAAAGAAAGAAAGAAAGAAAGAAAGAAATGAAGGACATAAAAAGCAAAGAACCCACAGCTGTGTGTTTGATTTCCTGGCAAGTGCGCTCTCTGGTGGCCTCACAGAACGGTCGTGTCAGAGGGAAAAAAAGGAAGACACAAATGCATGACAAGGAAACAAAGTACTCCAAAGCTGTGTGTGTGAGAGGATTTTTCCTTCTCTTTTGGTGGGATGCCAGCATCAGCGGAAACTTACAGCACCTGGTATTCCCAGGCGGCTCTCATCCAAGTACTAACCAGGCCCGACTCCGCTTAGCTTCCGAGATCGACGACCGGGCGCGTTCAGGGGTGGTATGGCCGTGTTTAAGAGTTACTGCGGGAGCACGGCTCGCGCTGCGCGCCCACACTGCAGCCTGCCCCAGCACCCCCTTCACCCGCCACTTGTGCCGCTGATTGCGCACCTGCTGAGCCGGACACACCACCTGCAGCCTAAAAACGGTGACCTTTCACCCCAGCAGGCGCGCTAAAGAGGCCATGGACGCCACACAATAATAATACCTGCATGGGCTCGTCACCAGACGGCAGCGCTTTCTAGAGGGCAGGCTGGTGTATTTGCACCTCCACCATGACTGCTGTGCAGCCCGCTGAAGAGTTTGGATGAAGCCCGGACGGTGGTGTCAGAGAAAAAAAAAAAAAAAAAAAGAAAAGAAAAGGAAAGAAAGAAAGAAAGAAATGAAGGACATAAAAAGCAAAGAACCCACAGCTGTGTGTGTTTGATTTCCGGCAAGTGCGCCTTCTGGTGGCCTGACAGAACGCTCGGTCAGAGGGAAAAAAAAAAGTGAAGACAGCCACTGTATTGACAAGGAAACAAAGTACCCAAAGCTGTGTGTGTTAGAGTGATTTTCCTTCTCTCTGCTGGATGCCAGCATCAGCGGGAAAACTTACAGCACCTGGTATTCCCAGGCGGTCTCCCATCCAAGTACTAACCAGGTTCAACTGCTTAGGCTTCCAAGATCGACGAGATCGGCGTCTAGGGTGGTGGCACTGTAAGCGAAAGAGTTACGCGGGAGCACGCCCTTTGCCGCTGCGCGCCACACTGCAGCCTGCTCCTCAGCACCCCCACCCGCCACTCTGTGCCGCTGGGATTGCACCTGCTGAGCGGACACACCCACCTGCAGCCTAAAAACGGTGACCTTCACCCCAGCAGGTGCGCGCTGGGCAGGCCATGGATCGCCACAAGACACACACACACCACCTGCATGGGCTCGCCACCCAGACGGCAGCTGCTTTCAGAGGGTGCAGGCTGGTGCATTTGCACCTCCACCATGACTGCTGTGCAGCCCGCCGAAGAGTTTGGATGAAGTCTGACGGTGGTGTCAGAGAAAAAAAAAAAAAAAAAAAAAGGAAAGAAAGAAAGAAAGAAAGAAAGAAATGAAGGACATAAAAAGCAAAGAACCCACAGCTGTGTGTTTGATTTCCTGGCAAGTGCGCTCTCTGGTGGCCTTCCACAGAACGGTCATGTCAGAGGGAAAAAAGGGAAGACACAAATGCATGACAAGGAAACAGTACCCAAAGCTGTGTGTGTGAGAGGATTTTCCTTCTCTTTGGTGGATACATCAGCGGAAAACTTTACAGCACCTGGTATTCCCAGGCGGTCTTCCCATCCAAGTACTAACCAGGTCAACCCTAAGTATCAGATCGGACGCAAGATCAAGCGCGTTCAGGGTGGTAAGGCCGCAAGCTAAGAGTTACGCGGAGCACGGCTCCTTTGCCTGGCGCGTATACCACACCGCAGCTCGCTCCCAGCAATTCCCTTCACCCGCTCACTTGTGCCACGGACAGACCTGCTGGATGGACACAATCTACCTGCAGCCGAAAAACGGTGACCTTCACCCCAGCAGGTGCGCCAAAGAGGCCATGGACGCTACGCGCACACAATATCATCTGCATGGCTCACACCAGACGCAGAGCGTTTAGAGGGTGCACAGATGGTACTCTCCACCATGACGTTGTATGAACCGCTGAAGAGTTTGATGAAGTCGTCTGACGGTCATGTCAGAGAAAAAAAAAAAAAAAAAAAAGAAAAGAAAGAAAAAAAGAAAGAAATGAAGGACAACAAGCAAAAAACCCACAGCTGTGTGTTTGATTTCCTGGCAAGTGCGCTCTCTGGTGGCCTGACAGAACGGTCGTGTCAGAGGGAAAAAAAGGAAGACACAAATGCATGACAAGGAAACAAAGTACCCAAAGCTGTGTGTGTGAGAGGGATTTTTCCTTCTTGGTGGATGCCAGCATCAGCGGAAAACTTACAGCACCTGGTATTCCCAGGCGGTTCCATCCAAGTACTACTAACCAGGCCCGAATTTAGCTTCCGAGATCGACGAGATCGCAGCGCGTTCAGGGTGGTATGGCCGTGAAGCTAAGAGTTACGTGGGAGCACGGCCCTTGCCGCCATAAGGCGCCCACACTGCAGCCTGCCCTCAGCACCCTCTCACCCGCCACTCTGTGCCGCTGATTGCGCACCTGCTGAGCCGGACACACCCAATTGCAGCCGAAAAAACTGGTGACCTTTCACCCCAGCAGGTGCCCAAAGAGGCCATGGACGCTACAAGACACACACACACCTGCATGGCTCACAACCCAGACGGGCAGCTTTCTAGAGGGTGCAGGCTGGTGACGCACCTCCACCATGACTGCAGCAGCCCGCTGAAGAGTTGATGAAGTCTGGACGTGCAAATAGAGAAAAAAAAAAAAAAAAAAAAGGAAAGAAAGAAAGAAAGAAAGAAAGAAATGAAGGATACAAAGAACCCATACAGCTGTGTGTTTGATTTCCTGCGCGCTTGGTGGCCTGAGCAGAACGTCGGTCAGAGGGAAAAAGAAGACACAAATGCATGACAAGGGAAACAAAGTACCCAAAGCTGTGTGTGTGAGAGGGATTTTCCTTCTCTTTGGTGGATGCCAGCATCAGCGGGAAAACTTACAGCACCTGGTATTCCCAGGCTGCCCCCACATCCAAGTATCAACCAGGTCCACCCTTTGCCATAGCTTCGCGATCGATCGAGATCGGGCTGTTCAGGTGGTGCGGTCGCGCCGAAGAGCCACGTGGAGCACGTTCCTTTGCGCCATGGCGCTTCACACTGCAGCCTGCTCCCAGCACCCCCTTCACCCGCTCACTCTGTGCCGCTGATTGGTGCACCTGCTGAGCGGACACACCCACCTGCAGCCGAAAACGGTGACCTTTCACCCCAGCAGGTGCGTCAAAGAGGCCATGGACCGCGCCACACACACACACCTGCATGGGCTCGTCACCCAGACGGCAGCTGCTTCTAGAGGGTGTGCAGGCTGGTGTGATTTGCACCTCCACCCATGACTGCTGTGCAGCCCGGGCTGAAGAGTTTGGATGAAGCCCGGACGGTGGTGTCAGAGAAAAAAAAAAAAAAAAAAAGAAAAGAAAAGGAAAGAAAGAAAGAAAGAAATGGCATATAGTAAAGAACCCACAGCTGTGTGTTTGATTTCTCAGTGCGCTCTTCTGGTGGCCTGACAGAACGTGTCACGTCAGAGGGAAAAAGGAAGACACAAATGTGCACAAGGAAAACAAAGTACTCGTGCTGTGTGCAGGTGAGAGGGATTTTTCCTTCTTTGGTGGATGCCAGCATCAGCGGAAAAATCTCAGCACCCGGTATTCCCAGGCGTCTCATCCAAGTACTAATCAGGCCTCGACCTCGCTTAGCTTCCGAGATCGGACGAGATCATGCAGTTCAGGTGGTATGGCCGCTAAGTCAATATTACGCGGAGCACGGTTTCCTTGCCGCCATGCGGCGCCATTAATTGCAGCCTGCTCCCAATCTCTTCACCGCTCACTTGTGCCGCTGATTGGTGCACCTAAGGATGGACACACCACCTGCAATAAAAACGGTGACCTTTCACCAGCAGGAGCGCTAAAGAGGCCATGGACGCAACAGAAGACACACACACACCTGCATGGGCTCGCCACCAGATCGCAGCGTTTAGAGGTGCAGGTTGGTGCATTTGGTACTTCCACCATGATCGCTGTGGCAGCCCGCTGAAGAGTTTGATGAAGCCCGACGGTGGTGGCCAGAGAAAAAAAAAAAAAAAAAAGGAAAGAAAGAAAGAAAGAAAGAAAGAAATGAAGGACATAAAAAGCAAAGAACCCACAGCTGTGTGTTTGATTTCCTGGCAAGTGCGCTCTCTGGTGGCCTGACAGAACGTCATGTCAGAGGGAAAGGAAGACACAAATGCATGACAAAACAGTACCCAAAGCTGTGTGTGTGAGAGGATTTTCCTTTCTTTGGTGGATGCCAGCATCAGCGGGAAAACTTACAGCACCTGGCATTCTCTGTATGCCCCATCCACTAATCCAGGCCCGGACCCTGCTTAGCTTCCGGGATCGGACATGTTCAGGGTGGTATGGCCGTACACAGGAAAGATTTACGTGGAGCACGTGCTCTCAAGCGCTGGTGCGCCAGCACTGCAGCCTGCTCCCAGCACCCCCTTCACCCGCTCCACTCTGTGCCGCTGATTGGTGCACCTGCTGAGCGGACACACCCACCTGCAGCCGAAAACGGTGACCTTTCACCCAGCAGGTGCGTCAAAGAGGCCAGGATTGCCACAAGACACACACACCTGCACAGGCCTGGCCACCCAGACGGCAGCGCTTCTAGAGGGTGCAGGCTGGTGCATTTACTCTCCACCATGACTGCTGTGGCAGCCCGCTGAAGAGTTTGGATGAAGTCACCGACGTGGTGTCAGAGAAAAAAAAAAAAAAAAAGAAAAGAAAAGGAAAGAAAGAAAGAAAGAAATGAAGGACATAAAAAGCAAAGAACCCACAGCTGTGTGTTTGATTTCCTGGCAAGGCGCTTCTGGTGGCCTGAATAGAACGGTCGCAATAGAGGAAAAAAAGGAAGACACAAATGCATGACAAGGAAACAGTACCCAAAGCTGTGTGTGTGAGAGGGATTT
The DNA here is from genome assembly GCA_037389245.1 of Oryzias sinensis. Lineage (NCBI taxonomy): Eukaryota > Metazoa > Chordata > Actinopteri > Beloniformes > Adrianichthyidae > Oryzias > Oryzias sinensis. Next base: position 26,249,875 of record CM074491.1, on the reverse strand, counting down.
TCTCTTCTCTTGGTGGATGCCAGCACTATGGAAAAACTTACACCCTGGTATTCCAGGCGGTTCTCCCATCCAAGTACTAATCCAGGTTCAACCCTGCTTAGCCCTGAGATCGATCTAGATCGGCGGTTCAGGTGGTATGGCCAGCAGCGAAGAGTTACAGCACGTGCCTTTGGGCGCTGGGCAAGTATGCCACACTGCAGCCTGCTCCCAGCAACCTCTTCACCCGCCACTCTGTGCCGCTGATTATGCACTCTGCTGAGCGGACACACCCACCTGCAGCCGAAAACGGTGACCTTCACCCCAGCAGGTGCTGGGCCAGTGGCCATGGATCGCCAGACACACACACACACCTGCATACCTACCCAGACGGGGCAGCGTTTCTAGAGGGTGCAGGCTGGTGCATTTGCACCTCCACCATGACTGCTGTGGCAGCCCGCTGAAGAGTTTGATGAAGCCCGACGTGGTGCTGTGAGAAAAAAAAAAAAAAAAAAAAAAAAAGAAAAGAAAAGGGTAGAAAGAAAGAAAGAAAATGAAGGACATAAAAGCAGAAACCCCACAGCTGTGTTTGATTTCCCGGCGCGCTTTCTGGTGGCCTGACAGAACGGTCGTCAGGAGGGAAAAGGAAGACACAAATGCATGACAAGGAAACAAAGTACCCAAAGCTGTGTGTGTGAGAGGGATTTCCTTCTCTTTTGGTGGATGCCAGCATCAGCGGAAAACTTACAGCATCTGGTGATCTCATGTCTCCCATCCAAGTACTCAACCAGGTCCGACCCTGCTTAGCTTCCGAGATCGGACGCAAGATCGGGTTTGTTCAGGTGGTATGGCCGCAAGCTTAAGAGTTACGCGGAGCACGGTTCTTTGCCGCGCGCGCTTCACACTGCAGCCTGCTCCCAGCACCCCTTCACCGCCTTCACTCTGTGCCGCTGATTGGTGCACCTGCGCGAGCGGACACACCCACCTGCAGCCGAAACGGTGACCTTCACCCCAGCAGGTGCGCTAAAGAGGCCATGGACGGCTACACATTTGACACCTGCATGGGCTCACACCAGACAAAGGCTTATAGAGGGTGCAGGCTGGTGTGACGGTGCACCTCCACCATGACTGCTGTGCAGCCCGCTGAAGAGTTTGATGAAGCTCGACGTGGTGCTGTAGAGAAAAAAAAAAAAAAAAAAAAAAAAGGAAAGAAAGAAAGAAAGAAAGAAAGAAATGAAGGACATAAAAAGCAAAGAACCCACAGCTGTGTGTGTTTGATTTGGCGCGCCTCAGGCCTCACAGAACGGTCGCACAGAGGGAAAAGACACAAACAAAGATAAGGAAACAGTACCAAAGCTGTGTGTGTGAGAGAGGGATTTTCCTTTCTCTTTTTGGTGGATGCCAGCATCAGCGGAAACTTACAGCACCTGGTATTCCCAGGCGTGCCTCATCCAAGACTGCAACCAGGTTCAACCCTGCTTAGTTTCCTAGATCGGACGAAATGCATGTGAAATTAGGGTATGGCCGTAAGCTTAAGAGTTACGTGGAGACGTGGTTCTTTAAGCGCGGCGCGGCGCCACACTGCAGCCTGCTCTCAGCGCACCCCTTCACCCGCCACTCTGTGCCGCTGATTGGTGCACCTGCTGAGCGGACACAATCTACCTGCATGTCAAAACTGGTGACCACCCCAGCAGGTGCGCCAAAGAGGCCATGGACGCCACAAGACAATAACACACCTGCATGGCTCACCCAGACGGCAGCGCTTTCTAGAGGCAGGCTGGTGTGACGGCACCTCCACCATGACTGCCAGCAGCCCGCTGAAGAGTTTGGATGAAGCCGGACGGTGTCAGAGAAAAAAAAAGGAAAGAAAGAAAGAAAGAAAGAAAGAAATGAAGGACATAAGCAAAGAACTCACAGCTGTGTGTTTGATTTCCTCCTGGCAAGTAGCGCTTCTCTGGTGGCCTCACAGAACGGTCGGTTAGAGGGAAAAAGGAAGACACAAATGCATGACAAGGAAACAAAGTACCCAAAGCTGTGTGTGTGAGAGGGATTTTCCTTCTTTTGGTGGATGCCAGCATCAGCGGGAAAACTTACAGCACCTGGTATTCCCAGGCGGTCTCCCATCCAAGTACTAACCAGGCCCGACCCTGCTTAGCTTCCTCCGCGAGATCAGACGAGATCGGCGTGAGTTTTTTTCACTTTTATTAATAAAGGACATTAAAATATTTACAACTTACATCACACAAGACCACAGTGAGGGAACACTAATACAAATCACGAAGATAAAACAAATTAGAAACACAAAAACTAATCTAAAGAATTCAAAATGCTAATTGTAGACCACAGTGGTCAAAGTCAACTAAAGTCTGATCCGCCGATGTCTGCCTCAGCAGCTTGTCCTGTCCCATAATGCATAGCATCAGAGGTGCCCCTTCAGAATATGCCGGAAAAGTTTTGTCCTGTCCGTTGTCCTTCCTTCCTTCAGTCGCAATGTCCTTGCTCGGTAGATGACATAACGCCCCACAGCAAGGACCAAGTCTGCCAACCTCCATCCCGGTTCATGTCTTCCTGCACTCCAAAAGAGCTGCCCATCTCCATTCGACCTCCTCCGTCCACCGAACGCCAATAATCGCCTTCAGGATGTCTCTCACCTCCTGCAAAAAGGGCATGACAACCGCGCACTCCAAAAAAATGTGCTCCAGCGTTTCTGGAACCTCGCCACAGACCGGACACGTCCTGACATACCTCTCCTTATTAATTTGGTGCAGCACTATGCAAGTGTAGATTTTCCTGTGTCTGATCTTGAATTCATTGTTCCACACCGCATGTGGAAAAAGACTGCCCTGCAAGCTCCACCAGATCTCCGAAGTATCTTGCCCAGGGAAAAAAGGCCGCCATGCTGCTTCTGCTGTGGGCTCCTTCTGCTTAAAGCCGCCACCATCCTGTACCAACACCTCGACTTCAGAGTGCTCACATCCCTGGTGTTGCCTCCGAATGAGACTGTAAACCGATAAGCAGTATTCAGCGGGGCAGGCCCCCCCCCCCTCCTCACAACCCCCAGCCATCGGATAGGAAAAGCAGCGACAACTCTGTTGTAAATTAGTTCATCTCTGCTCCTCCCTCCCTGGCCCAGACTCCCACAGAACCGCCTCCAGAATTTCTGCAGGCTGCACAATCTCCCACCCACTACGATGTCCTTTATGAGGCAACACCCCCGTTCTTCCAATAACTTACATTGAATGGGCAGTCCTGCATGCCTAATGTCCGGGTTATGGAAGATGGGCTGCCCAAGAATTTGAGGAACTGTGGATATGTTCTGTGTAACATAATCCTCTAATCTTCTTCCAGGCGGCCAACAATTCCCAAGTGAAAAAGATCCAGACCTCGAAAAGGCAGACGCCTATCCTGGCAGAAAACTCCCAGCCCCAGCCGGGTCACACTAGAAAACTCGCTCATCAGGAAGTCTTTCCAAAGGTGTGTCTGCCCCTCATCGAGGAGAGACGATCACCACCTTCAGTCTCAAAGCTGACTTTCTGGCGCCGATTTCCACCTGTAGCCTGCCACCCCGCTGGACCACCCTAGACAAGGTGGTATGTCTGGAGATCATTGCCTCTAGATCCCCAGAGAAAAACCAGATGCAAAGCCCGCAAACGCGGTCCTAAACACATCCGGCAAATCCAAACCAGACAAAGCATAATTGATTTTGGAGAAAAAAAGAGAATTCAAAACCACAACCTTCCCTTTAAACGTCAGAGACCTCATCCTCCATAAAGATAAACTTTCCAGTTGTTTCAATTTCTCGGTTCCATGTTCTTTTTCTAGGCCACCGAGGTCCTCACCCAGACCCCAACACCTTAACTCCATCGCTGGCTTTAAATCCCCACCTGTTGTTCATTCTCGCTGCTACCCAAAAACATCAACCTGACTTCCCACATTAACCACTGCCCCAGACGCCTTGGCAAAAATCCCCAAAAGCTCAAGAAACTTATCCAGACCAGTTCGATCACCCAAACGAGATTCAGTGTCGTCCAGATACGAAAACGACTTCCCCGCCCGCCGGGTAACCACCCTCGCACACCCGCCTTTATTAATCACTACAGGCGCCAAGGGCTCCATCGCAAGACTAAAAGCGTTACTGTCGGCATAGCAACTGCCCACTGATCTGCCAATTTCAAAATGACCCGTCAGCAATCCGTTGCATTTCACCTGACTTACCCCTGAACTGTACAGTTTTTTCAGCCTAGATATAAAACGTTCCCCAAACCCAAAACGCTCCAGCACTCTCCAAAGGTACCCGTGTTCTACCCTATCAAAAGCTTTGCTAAAGTCAACATTCAGTAAAAAAACCCACCCGAAATCTCCATGTGCATTATCGTGTATTTTAACGTAAGAATCGTGTCCAAAATATCCCTCCCAGCCACGCCATAAGTCTGTGTCGAGCTTAAAATTGAGGGGAGCACGTCCCTCAACCTCCCCGCCAATATAGACGCCAGAATTTTATAATCTAAATTTAGGAGCGTGATGGGCCTGTAGTTCTCCAAATCCGCCCTATCACCCTTACCTTTAAACAATAGTTTTATTCTACCCTCACAGAAAGAGGGCAACAAAAACTGACTATTGAAAACATATTCAAAAAGCCCGTAAAATTTTACCAGCTCCTCTTGAAACATTTTATAAAACCTCGCCGGCCAGGCCATCAGCTCCCGTGATTTGTTATTGTGCTGTTTTCACAGCTGAAATGACCTCCTCCACCGTCACATTCTCCTCACAGAACTCTCTGTCCACATCGCTCAACCTTGCAGACACATCACCCATACAGGTTGCAATTGTCCTCACATCCTCCCAAAAGAAAGAGATTCCCTATAAAACCCCTCCACCGTGTCCAGAATATCCACAGTGTCCGAAACCATACTATGCCTGTCATTCCACAGTGCCTTGATGACCCCTTTCCTGTTTCTGCTTTTCCAGCCCTAGGAAAAAAGCAGAAGATTTCTCCCCCCAGCGACATCCTCACTTTGGCCCTTATTGTCACGCCACCTGCACCTTGTGTCGACTGTTGCAGCTGCGCTACAGTCGTGATAGGTGGTAGCGCCCTCGCGGAGTCCTCCGCCAGTGGAGCCGCTCCTCAAAATGTCTCTTGAGATCTCTTTCAGTCTCCTGAGTCATCTCCTCTCTTACAGTGTTACTGTAATTTTTTTAACGCCGGCTCTTCAGCTCTATCCACCAAGCCACCACATCCTCTACCTCAGGCAATTGGCTGTGAACAAGACCGAGCAACCGCTTGATCCTGCCTCAGATATGCTTCCTCACCTAAAAACACTATTATTTAAAACCCAGGAAAGTTTGACCAGAAAAGCCCCCGCCTCTCTCTCGCATTTAAAACCTCAACCCATGCATGATCACCCATGCGTAGGCTCATACACTGCACTGAGGACCAGACGCACAATGTTTTGTGCCGCCAGGACATGGTCTATCCTAGATTGTTTTAGTTGACCTTTCACCACCTGTCTCCTTGAAAAATCCCTTTTATTAGGGTTCAATAATCTCCAAATGTCTATGGACATATTATTTCAGCATTAATGAGCCTAAATTCTGTCTGCCTACATCCTCTTTATAAGTGTTGTTCACCGACAAGTCCACACGTGACAAAACTGTGTTAAAAATCCCCCTCATCAGAACCGCATCACTCAGGGAGGGCCTCAGGAATGAAAATTTTCCTCTCCCTTTGGTCATTCAAGCATAGATGTTGAACAGCCGCATTGATTTCTGGCCCATCTTAGATCCATAGTTAAACCGCCTGCAGGATCCGGCCCATCACGGAAACTTCATCAAAAACAGAATCCTTTACAAAGACTGCACTCTCTGCCCTTCCGTCCGGCCCTGGAGCATAAAAACTGTGAACCCTCCCACAGTCCCTTAATAAAAATCAGTGGAGTTGTTCCAGCGCACCTCCTGCAGACACAGATGTCGATTTGACCTTCATTACGGTTTCAATTTCTCCGCACAACATACCCTCTTATATTGAGGCTAAGAAGATAGATCATAACAAATAAAACGTGACAAGGACATCACAATCACTTTCTTTTTCTATCTCTCATAACTTTTTCATCCCCCTTCTGCTGCACCCACGCCAGCACATCCAATATCCATGCAGCATCTTTCCACATCCTCGATCAGAGCGTCAGGCGTATTTTTCTTTTTCATGTCCTCCCGAGGGGGACAGAAATTGAATCCGGTGTCTGAGGTACCACATTGTCCATTTTACCTACCTGGAGGTTTGACTTCTGTAGTGGAGGCAGCTGCGCCACGCTCCACAGACACTCCTCCCAGGATGAGGCTAGACGCCTCTCCCGCCCGTTCAGGGGCGGAGCCAGCGCTCCGCGTTGCGCTCCCTTCACAGGAACAGATAACGGATAGGACCACTACGGAGTCCTCTGCCCGGCCATTGGTGAGCAGCGACAGTTGGTTGTTCACCCCTTCGCGGGATCAGCGGCTTTCGATGGCAGGTTTACTGAGAAACTCCCCACTGCTCGATCAGGTCGTCGCCGTGTCGCGCCGCCTGCTTACCAGGAACACCACCCCTCGGAGGACCGGATCACCGCTTCATGTGCGCTGGCAGCGCAGCAGCGACCTGCGCTTCATTCACAGAGTCCAACAGCACTCTCCGCAGACACGCGTCACCATTGACTCTTCCTCCCGCATCAGATGCTGCGTCCTCCTATTCGCCTAAACAGACACAGTCGATCTGTTTTATTAAACAGACAGAACACTTCGAGAGGGCAGCCTTACATCTTCTGGCGTAATGTCCTGCACGCCACATTTATTGCAACGCAGTTCAGGACAGTCCTCACGATGTGCCCCGGCCTAATGCAGATCCTGCAGACCTTCACCTGTTTGTCATGGATTACTCTGAAGAATTCAGGTCCAGTTGCCGTATTAAATTTGGCAGAATACGGTAGGAGACGTAATAATTCTCATTGAATTTGACTTTTACAAATCTAGTCCCGCTCACATGCTGGTGCTCGGGCCACATTTCTCCGCTTAATCGGCGATACAAACACCTTCCACCCTCCAGCTTCTCAAGAATCTCTCATCCAGATATTACGGTAGCCCTTGCAGAAACGAGACCACCAGTTCATCGTTCGATATGCTTCTTCCCGTAACTGTCGTGGTATTTCCAATCTTAAAACCATCCAACAATCCTATCTCTCCCAGCAGCGCTAGACATGGTTATTTCCATACCGCTTACTGCCCGACTGATCGACACGCAACCACGCCTCCACAGAGCAACCTGCTATACCTGATCAACTCACTCACTGATACAGGGTCTTCCCCCAACAACTCCACATGGATCGTTAGATCCCGATCATACACGATCTTAGGAGGCTCCCCTCCATCCACACCCTGTGACTTTTTAACCCCACTGGTTGTGACGGAAGCAGGCTTCGCCGCCGCACCTGCGGATAATGAGCACGCCACTTCCACATTCCTCACATTCCTCGAAGAAAAAGATCCCTGCCCAGCACCCAATGAACTCCCCCTCGCTGAAGCCATGCTCACAGGACGGGGAGCAAAAGAAAACACAGTGAAAGAAAAAGGAAAGTTCGTGTCAAGGTGTGGAGGAGAGAAAAAAGAGCTGAAAGAGGTACTCCCCAACAGTCATACGACTGTGGGGAGCAGGAGGAAACGCGCACACACACACAAATAAAGGAATAGATGTAGACAAACAATGAAAGAGAGAAAAGGAAAACAAAATAAAGAAAAGAGAAAAAGAGACGCAAAAACTCCAAACACACGCCGAAAACACTCTCCCAACGGTCAGAATTCAAAAATCGCCAACGTCACGCCCCCCTGCACTCGCGCATGCGTGTTCAGG